>PVJC01013643.1:0-13170 GCA_004026665.1 Murina feae
TATATATATATATATATATATATATATATATATATATATATATATGCATGCCTAAGTTGACTCACACATGTGGGATACATATAAAGCTCTCGCTGGCGCCAATTGCACGTGTGTGTTTCCATCTGTCATTGTTGATCATGAATTTGGTTGACATTTCTATTTTAGAGAAAGGGAGAATAGTGATATTAAAATATTTCTTCTAATTAATTTTCTTTCAGTGTGCATGAATTTGTGCACCAGGCCACTAGTATTTGATATATTTTATTACACAAATAATTTTAAAATATTCATTGATTCTGTCATATTGCATAAACTACAGTAGTAATTCTCCACTCTGTATCATAATTTATTGGGCAAACCTATTTTTAACTAGACTCCTGAGCCACACCTAAGCATTATTGAATGAGGATTTCTGGGACAGGGTCCTAAAATCTCCATTTTTCCAAAGCTCTTGAGGACACTTTGGGGCAGCCAAACCTAGCATTATTCCTTGGGCCAGGATATGGGAAACAATGGCTAAAACTTTTGAGAATATTCGGCTCAGGGTGGGTCAGAATTCAGGAGGCCAGGCTCTCTGGAAAAAGTGGAAGACAGGACACAAATAAATAAAATGTGATTTAGATGACCTGTGATTTAGTTTGTTTTTCTTTACAGCAAACATATTTGAAGTGATGCCTATAGCTTGAATACTTCCCAATATCTTGATGGCTATTCCTTTTTCTTTTCTATGGCTTCTCATGTTATTTTTTAGGTAGGAGGATTAAATTTGTTCTTTAATTTTTTTTTAATTGAGAGAGAGAGAGAGAGAGAGAGGGAGAGAGAGAGAGAGAGAGAGAGAGAACACCATATATTTGTTGTTACACTTACTTATACATTCAGTAGTTGATTCTTGTATGTGCCCAGGACATATAAGAATCAACCACTGAATGTATAAGTAAGTAGAACCCACAGCCTTAGGGTATTGGTAAAATGCTCTAACCCAACTGAGTTACTTGGCTAGGGTCTGTCCCTCTGTATTCTAATAACCATGTCATTAAATAGGCTGTTAGCTCCAGTTTATCATGAGTTCTCCATTCACTTTTATACATGCACTATTGAATCATGATTTAAAATTGAAGTTTGTCAGAGAGTTCAACTGCTCATTTATAAAGAATGCAAGTTATCAGGTAAATCAGTTATTTCATATATCAAAATCTCAGAAGGTATTCCCACCAATGCCTACCCCATGCCTTCCTTATTTGAATAATACATTACAGTTTAAACATGAAAATGATATTATTCTGAATGAATAGGAAATTTATGTAAGGCGATCTTACTCTAATTCCCAAATTACAATTAGTAATTTACAATTAGTCCAGAAACTCAGGAGGGAAATTTTTACTAATAGTAAAAATTACAAAATTTTTATTGGCTGAATTACAAAATTGGCTACTTTTATCTTCATGTTGCGATAAAGTCTCCCTTTATGTCACTCAGACTTGGGAGACTGTCAAAAGAGGCAGGAGTGACACTTTTTAGTAAATATGTAAACCTGAGAGACTAGTAAACCACTCTGAGGTGTGTAGAATAAGATTATCTAATATCTAACTATAGACTTACTAGTACTAAGTCACCTTCCTGTTTCTAGGAAAGAGGAAGACATGAGACCATATTCATATTCCTAAATCATTTCTCTTTCTTTCTCTTTCAAAGCCCTCTGCTTCTCTGAAGTCCATGATCCCATTCCCCATGCTTCCTAGAATCTCTCTCTTTCACTGAAGGTGGGTTCCCTACCTGGAAAGCCCTATTTCTGGTTAGCCCAACCATCTCATTTCTCCTTAGTTGCCCCAAAAGCAGCTATTGCTGATTAATAAAATCACCCAAAGGCTTCCATGTAAATGTATACCCAAAATATCGATAGCAGTCATATCTATCCAACTAGCAGTCCTCCTGTGCCTTCCTATTGTTGGTCTACATTATCTATAAGATCTTAAAAATCACACAGCCCTTCCTCAGGTGCCTCTTCCCTGTTGCGCACCCCCTTTCCCCACCCCATCACTCAATTATTTTGCAATGACTTGTCTCCAGTTTCTCCACTGTCCTGTTCATTCTGACCTGAATCCCCATTAGCATTGAGAACTCCCCACTCCCATGAGCCATTCCCTGTCTTGTTCTCACACAACTTACCACTCTCCCACCAGCTTCCCATCTCAAATCCCCTGGAGCCTGACTCTGCTGCCCCAGTTGATTTGTCTCTTTCTCTCAGACTTTTTCCCCTCTATCAGCCCCAGAGCATAGTCTTGGCCCTCCTCTGTTTCCTAGCTTCACCTTTTTTCTTAGTTATTTAACCCTAGTCTGTTAATGTGGATGCAGTTTAAGTCTCTATCTTCAGCCTAGGCACCCTTGACTTCTTGTCTCAGAAATGATATACCAAAACAGAGCTTATAGTTTCTCCCCTCCCCAAAATCATCTCCATGGTTTTCTCCACTTTCACATCCTTTTCAACCACCAAATACATATTTGAAGATTAAAATTATGTGTGTGTGTATGTGTGTGTGTGCATATATATATATAATAAAAGTGTTAGGAATTCTTAGACAATATGTGGTTCATCTAGGTTAGAATTAAAGAAAACTCAAAAAAAAACAAAAAACCCCCACAGTATATATGGTAATTGCAGTGGCCTAATGCAGACAGTTTGTATCAATTAGGAGAGTAAAACTTTTGCAGTGGTAGCCCACATCCAAAAATAACAGAAGTGATTACCTATGCCAGTTGGGCATTCCAAGTGGAGAAACCTTACCACAAGAGCCACTTAGGTTTCCAGAGTAAGTTTTGCATAAAGACAAGAACCTTGAGCTGAACCTTAAATTGTGCTAATATGCTCAAATCACAGGAGAGCATTCAGCTTTTTAATTGGATATAATTAAGTTTCTTCCTGGAGATTTTGTGATGCCTCTGGGTCAATGCTTTCCTTCAATAATCTTACTTCAAATACCTTTGCCCCTTCTCATTATAAATGCAGGATAAAATAACAATGAGGGTTGCCTTTTATAGCACCATAAATCATATTCAAAGACAATAGGATAATGGTAGGGGAAGGGAGAGACTTGGAATTATGCACACTTTGGCATAGAAGAGGTGACAGTGATCTCAAGCCTCAACTCCTGGTGGTTATCGGGAATGTATCTATGGATGAGGGAGTATCTAAACTAATAAAAGCGAAATATTAAAATTGACCGTTTCTTCGGGATGCCAACATCCAATCAGAACAATGGTATGCAAATTAGCCCAGCCAAGATGGCGGAGGCTGGGGTGGCAACAGAGCCATCGCGCTGGGGCACGCCAGGGCGGAGGCCTGGCTTCCGCCCTGGTGGGCTCCGGCAGACGGTTCCGGGCAGTGGCAGGCGGCTGTAGGGCCGGGGGGCAGCCCAGGCCCCCGGTTCTGTGGCCATGGCTGGCAATAGAGAGATGGGGCTGGAAATAGAGAGATCATGCCAGTGGTTGGTTCTGGGCGGCGTGGGAGCCTGCCCTGTCCTGAGGCTGGGGCTGGCAATAGAGCAATGGTGCCTGCGGTGGTTCCAGAAGGCGGTGAGCAGCCGCAAGGCTGGAGTTGGCAGCCAGGCCAGGCCCTGTGAGGCCTGGGAATAGAGCAATTGGGCCCACACGACCTCAGAGGCTCAGTGGCGGGGGCTTGAATGGGGTACACCCTCGGGGTCATGCCCGAGCATCCTCCGCCCCTGCCAGAATGTCTGCCACAGGTCCAGCCACCTGGCTCCACCCTGGAGCCCTCCGTGGGGCGTGTGTGAGTGTGTGCCTGGCTCCACTCCCGGTGTGTGTCCGCTCAGCAGCAAGGCCCCCCCAAGGGACCATGCACCAGCGTCCACCCCCTGGCCTGCCACCCAGCTCTGCACCAGGTGTGTCCCCTCAGTAGTGAAGGCCCACCAGGTATGTGCAATGGTAGGCCATCCGGCTGGAAACGTCCACGCCTGCACTCTCCAGCCATCCCACCCCCCAGTGCACGAACCCTGAGGGGCCTGTGGCCAGCCTGAAAACAGCCCTCAGCCCCTCACCCAGGCTGGCTATGCATGCCAGCAGGTGGACATCCCCCCCCAGGGGTCCCAGACTGTGAGAGGGCACAGGCCAGGATGAAGGACCCCTTCTTCCCCCCGCCGAGTGCACAAATTTTTGTGCACCGGGCCCCTAGTTATATTATAAACAAGAGACCATAAATCTATATGTGAGGTAAATTATCTCACAGATGTCTATTACTTCACTTCTTTACATTTAAAACTGCTACCAAGTTTATACAGAGAAATTTCGTATTTTTTCAAATGACAATTAGTAAAACAATTGCAAAAAAATTAACTGTTTTCTTGAGTTAGTTTATGAGACTTCTGAATGTCCTCCACAGATAAATTTGAATTCAAACCTCATGCCTTAGAACAGGATAAATTTGAGATGAATCCAAGACATAAATAAAAAATATTTTAAAAATCAGTAAGAAGAGACCATGGGAAAATATTTTTAAAGTAATCATGGAATGAGGAAGACTCTTTAAAATGGCATAAAACCCAAAAGCTATGGGAAAAAAAAGATTATTGAATTGTGCCACACGAAACAAAAACTATCAGTTACCATAGTCAAAATGCCAATAAAGAAACATTTGTGACTCATATTCCAAAAGGCTCTTTTCATTCTAGTATATAAAGAGCCAGGGTCCATCATGACTGAAATGTCTGGACAGATGACCAAACACCAGGCTAGGGTCCCGGCTGGCATGCAGAGGTAAGTCCTGGGTCCTGAAGGCAAGGCAGAAGTCGGTTCTGGGTCTCGGCCGGCATGGTGGGAGTTGGTCCTGGGTCCCAGCTTCCTGCAGCAGGAGTTGGTCTTGAATCCCAGTGGCCCATGGTGCAGAGGTGGGAGGGAGCTATGGGCCCTGGCTGCCTACAGTGTGGCAATGGGAGGGAGCTGTGGGAATGGAGCTGTGCTGTCATCAGACTGGCCTTTTGGTCCCTCCCCCTACCTGCAGGCTTCAGGGAACCAGAGCCATGCTGTCATCAGACTAGACTCTTGGTCCCTACCCCTGGCCTGCAGTCTCTGGGAACTGGAGCTATGCTGCAATCGGACTGGCTCTTGGTTCCTCCTCCCTCTCACAGGCTCTGGGGAACAGGAGCCATTCAGTGATCAGATTGGCCTCTTGACCTGTCCCCACTGCCCTGCAGGCCTGGAGGACCAGAGCCATGCTGCAATGGGACTGGACTCTACCCAAGGGGTCCCAGATTGTGAGATGTGCAGGCTGGGCAGAGAGAGGCCCCCAGTGCATGAATTTTTGTGCACCAGGCCTCTAATAAATATATAAAGGACATCTAAAATTGCTAAGCAAATGCAAACAGTTCAGTAGATAAAAGGGAAACTCCTGTGATCAGATAGTTTGAAGGTAGGAAAGACAAACAGATCTTAAATAAGTAAAAACATGTTCAAACTCATCCTATCTAATAAAAGAGTAATATGCAAATTGACCATCACTCCAACACACAAGATGGCTGCCCCCATGTAGTCAAAGATGAACACCACAAGATGGTCAGCAGGGGAGGGCAGTTGGGGGCAACCAGGCCTGCAGGGGAAGACAGTTGAGGGGACTCAGGCCTGCAGGGGAGGGCAGTGGTGGGAGGGACCCAGGCTGCAGGGGAGGACAGATGGGGGTGACCCAGGCCTGCAGGGGAGGGCAGTTGTGGGGGGCCCAAGCCTGCCAGGGAAGACAGTTGGGAGGAACCCAGGCCTGCAGGGGAGGGCAGTTGGGGGAAACCAGGCCTGCAGGGGAGGGCAGTTGTGGGGGACCCAAGCCTGCCAGGGAAGACAGTTGGGAGGGACCCAGGCCTGCAGGGGAGGGCAGTTGGGGGAAACCAGGCCTGCAGGGGAGGGCAGTTAGGGGCAATCATGTAGGCAGGCAGGCGAGCGGTTGGGAGCTAGCCGTCCTGAATCGTGAGAGGGATGTCTGACTGCCCAGTGGGATTGGGCCTAAATGGGCAGTCAGACATCCCTCGAGGGATCCCAGATTGGAGAGGGTACAGGCTGGGCTGAGGGACACACACATCCCCTGTGCATAGATTTTGTGCACTGGGCATCTAGTTTATAATAATTAAACTGCAAATTAAAACTGCATGGAGATAGTTTGAACCAATCATGTGATCACAGAACAAAAGATTTAATACTTATTCTATTGCCAAATGTGTGAAGGCAATAGAAACTCTCAAACATCCCCGATAGATCATAAATTGACACACCTATATCAAATGAAATTTAACAATAGCATCAAAATTACAAGTGTATACTATTTTACCTAGAATTTCCACTTTTAAGAATTTACTTACTACATGTAATCCACACACATGAAGCAGATGATCTAATTAATTATTTATTGCAACATTGTAGATGACAGCAAAAGGCTAAAAATAATCTAACTGTTCCATCACTAGGTCAAACTTAAATATGTTAGGAAAATTCATACAATGGAATACTATGAAGCTATAAAGAATGGTTAGACTCTTTTTGTAGCAGTATGGAGTTTCCTCTTATTTTTGTACTGTTAAGTGAAAAAAAACCAATATGCAAAATATCAAATATACTTTAAGTAGTGTTTATTAAAATACACTTCATTTGCCCTCCCAACTGTCTTCCCTGGCAGGCTTGGGTCCCCCACAACTGCCCTCCCCTGCAAGCCTGGTTTCCCCCAACTGCCCTCCCCTGCAGGCCTGGGTCCCTCCCAACTGTCTTCCCTGGCAGGCTTGGGTCCCCCACAACTGCCCTCCCCTGCAGGCCTGGGTCACCCCCATCTGTCCTAACGGGTTTGGCTCAGTGGATAGAGCGTCAGCCTGTGGACTGAAAGGTCCCAGGTTCGATTTTGGTCAAGGGCATATACCTTGGCTGTGGGCACATCCCCAGTAGCGGGTGTGCAGGAGGCAGCTGATTGATGTTTCTCTCTCATCGATGTTTCTAGCTCTCTATCCCTCTCCCATCCTCTCTGTAAGAAATTAATAAAATATATTTAGAAAAATAAAAAATTAAAAAAATACACTTCATTTTCAAAATTTAGCTATCAGCTGTTAAAGTTTGTATACATTTTAGGGGGACATCCAGTATATATAGTATGTCACCATTTGTTCAAGAAAGGAGAAAATATGTTGTCTTCTGGTATATAAATAAGGTAGTTCAGAAACGTTAAAAGAGTACCTAATAATATCAGTTGCCTTTGGAGAGGAGTACAGACAGGGTGGAAGTTTTTACTGTGTACCCTTACACTCACTAGGTGAGTGGCAGATGGCTGTTTGCAGGCTGCCTACAGCTCCCATTGACCCAAGGTCCCAGCGAGGCTTGCTGGAATCAGGTTTCTGGGTTTTATTTATCTTCTATAATTGAAGCTTTGTTACCTTGAGCAGAGACCTAGGCAGGCAATGGAAGCCTTCTGTTTGCTTCAGCTCTGTGGCTTCTATAATTGAAACATTGTTGCTTGAGCAGAGGCCCGCCGGCCTAGTCAGGCAGTTGCAATGGAAGCCTCCTGTTTGTTCCAGCTCCATGGCTGCTGGCCGCCATCTTGGCTGGGTTAATTTGCATACAGCTGCTCTGATTGTCTGGTGGGCATGGCTTAGCTGGTGGGCGTGGCTTCGGTGTCTTGGAGTGATGGTCAATTTGCATATTACTCTTTTATTAGATTAGATATCCTATTGATCCTCTTGGTTCTGTTTGTTAGTGGAACCCTAACTGATATAGCTCTAACACCTCATAATTTCTGTATCTCTAATTGGATTTTTTTTATGGATAAGTAAAGCTCATTTTTTAAGCACTTTAAAAATACTCTTTAAAACTGTAAATATAAAAACATACCAAAAAATGTCCAAATCCTAAGTGTACATCTTGATGAATTATCATAATGTGAGTACACCGGTATGACTTCCTTCTGGATGCAGACAGAGAACAATACCCCTGAGAGAAATGACCCCTTCTTGTCATTAGGCTCACATTGCTCCCAATAGGTGACTTCTGTTCCAGATCTTTAACACCCTGATTTATTTATATCATCTTGCACTTTGTATACATAGAACCATGTGGTATATAAACCATTCTTTCTGGCTTCTTGGTAACTTGCGTTGCTGTGTGCATTTATAATGTGTCCACTTGTTGCTGTATATAGTTCTGTGTGTCTTCTCTTACTGGACATTTGTATTGTTTGCATTTTGGAGTTATGAGAAAAGTTGCTATGCATATTCATATATATGTATATGTATAATTTATTGATTTCAGAGAGGAAGGAAGAGGGAGAGAGAGATAGAAACATCAATGATGAGAGAGAATCATTGATCATCTGCCTCCTGCAAGCACCCTATTGAGGATCAAGCCCACATGTGCCCTGACCAGGCATGTGCCCTGACCAGGAATCAACCATGACCTCTTGGTTCACAGGTTGATGCTATGAACCTGCCTTTCCTTGTGGTGACATACATGCACATTTCTGCTGGGTACATACCCGGGTGTGGAATTGCTGAGTCATAGGATGTGAGTATGTTAGAACTTTGCAGATAGTGCCAATGAGTTTTCCACAGTACTTGCACCAAGTCACACTCCGAAAGGCAGAGTTCCAGCTGCTTGCTCTGGCCAACACCTATTATTGTTAGAGCATTTAATGAAAGGCATTCTGGTACAAATACAGATATATCATATTATAGGATGCCTAATCACATTTGAATGCCAGGTAAGCTATAAATAACTTCTATTATAAGTATGTCCCTGGTATTCCATGGGACATATATTAAAAATTGTTGTTTATCTGAAACTCAAGTGGATATCCTGTATTTTCATTTGTGAAATCGAGTGATTCAACCTCAGTAGGTCTACAATGTTTTCAAACAGATTTTTATTTAGTATACATGCTTTTCATATATTTAATTCATATTATGTCTCATTATTTTGAGTTGGGCATTGCTAGAAAGAGAATTTTCCTTTCACTGTTTTGACAGAAGTTTTAAACTGGCCTAAGAGTTCCTGGCAGACTGGACATGCCTCTTTTCACCTGTGGTTCCTTAGTGCCTGACAAGCTGAGAACCCAGGATAAATACTGGTTAGATGGAAACAAACATTTGCTTTATACTAATATACACACCAATTTCACATCACCACTTACCTTGGTGCTATAGCAATGGCATGACTGATTTTGACCAGTGAGGGTCATCAATTACTCTCTCAAATTCAGCATAAGAATTCTTCTGGGATGGCTTTGAGTAATATGCCTTTTTTTTCCTTCTCTTTTCTTCTAAATGTCCATGACTTACAATTGTGAAGTTCCCTTTTTTAAATAGATTTTTTTCTGTGTTTTTCGTTGTTTTGTTTTTTCACTGTGAACAATCTAGATTTCTGTTTTTGCTTTATGTAGGAGCAAATATAGACCATCAAGCCCACTTATCTAATAGAAGAAGAACTGGGCCCAGGTTAATAATCTCTGCATGGGCCATGCAAGGTTCAGCATGAAAGCTTGGACTGCCCAGGCTATTTTATGCTGTAAAGTAATAATGGTTTGAGGACACTTTACTGCTATAAGAATGGAATGATCAGTAGCTTAATTGAGCTGAACATAAATGGCCCTATTTAAATCTCTTAAAATCTGCAGAGAACACAAATCCCTCCCCTGTTGAATATTAAGTTGAAACAGATTGTTGACTTTTTTTTTATGTTCCTTTAACTTACTTTGCCTCTGTTACCAAATCAGAAAAAGTCTTATAATTTTTTAAAAGTCCCCTATAAGTAAAATAATTAGCGTAATGCAAAACTCAAAGTAGGCTTTATTAGTAAAATTTAGTTCTAAGAAACCTTTTGAAGGTCCTTAAATACCAAGTAGTTTTAATTGTAATTATATAGTCCAGGTAGATGCTGCTTGTGTGCCTACAGTTCATTAATCTTTCTTGTCCACACACAACTCCCAGATTGCTGCAGTACCTTTTCCGTTAGGACATATTTCAAGCTGTCAAAGACTAATTAGGTAAATCATTGCTAGCATTTTAGAATCATCCCTCTCTTTATTATTCCCTCAGATCATTGCGATCATCTTCATTGTTTCCTTCGTTCTTTCACAAGTCTTTAAGCTAATTTTTAAAAATATATTTTATTGATTTTTTTACAGAGAGGAAGGGAGAGGGATAGAGAGTTAGAAACATCAATGAGAGAGAAACATCCGTTAGCTGCCTCCTATACAACCCCTACTGGGGATATGCCCGCAACCAAGGTACACACCCTTGACCGGAATCAAACCCAGGACCCTTCAGTCTGCAGGCCAATGCTCTATCCACTGAGCCAAACTGGCTAGGGCTAAGCTAAGTTTTTTTTAAAATGCAAACCTAATGTCTGAAGGAATTGCTGGACTCTCAATGTGCATGCCTTTCTTTCAGTAGATTTGGGACCTTTTATAGAGACTTCGTACAAGTAAATACATACCATATAAAACACACCAAAGGATCAAGCCTGGCTCCTAGGAATAACTATCTCACATCTGTTACCTGGATATGTACAAGCATTGGTTTTTGCTTCTATGAATTTTTTTTAACTTTTTCCACTGAATACTAGGGAATGAGAACTAGTATCTCAATGACATTCCCAAGGAAAGACTTGGATGGAGCTGAGCAGCTCGGTGAGCCCTGGGCCTGTGTTCATTACTTCTGTTAGTATAACTGAAGCAATCAAACTGCACCTTTGTAGGGGTTTGGTGACATTCTCATTATGCCCCAGGGTCATTTGAAGTTGCAGTCCGAAAGCTCCTGACCTTTCACGTCATGCCTGGACCTCCTTGGCAACTGTCCTTGTGCAAGCTGTGTTTTCCTGTGCCTGGTGTTCAGCCCCTTTCCCTCTGTGGCCCCTGTGATTACACTTCGTACCTTCTTTATGCCCTACAGTGAGTTCCAATTCTAGGATTTTAGTACACGGGAAATGGGGAAGCACATGAAAGAAATACACATTTATCACTTAGGAATGTTATTAAAGTTTACCTCATCTCCACTTGAACAGAAAATAGTAAAGGATGACTTAATCTTATCCTCAAATGAAATTTCTGTTGTACTTATTACTTAGTACAACTTGTATCACTGTGAATTCTAAATTTCACTTTGTCCTATAGCACATCATGTGGCTGCCAATAGGTTCTCTGTATAATGATTCTAGTACAGAGGAAATTAAGCATGCTTTCAATGTATTCTTTGTTGGGTCTTCTAAAAGTGCAACTCATGTTTATGGAATGGTCTCTTATAACCTTTCCCCCTGTCCCTCTATTTACAGCAAACGGGTTTGCCAAGCTTTGGTCAAGAACTATGTCAAATATTCAGGCAATGTTGCAGTGTTGAATTCCTGAACACAGATCCTTTCTCCTCAGTGCTTATTTCGTAACCGTCATGTCCTTATGAATTGGAGGTTTATGTTTCTATTTTGGATCAATCTGTTTGACTCATTAGCATTCCCAGCCTTGCCCTACATAGCTGGAGTCGCTTCCCTCTCTAGGTGTGAGAGCAACAGCTGTGGAAAATAGTCACATTAAAATCGGTGACCTTGTTAGCAAGGAACCTGTGAGCATGTCTACTTCCATCAGAACTGTAATTTATAAAAATATAATTTGGCCACAGAGCTAGTTAGGTGGGTTAACCATTATTTTTATTGTCTGGGCTGTTTTGTTGTTCCATATTTGTTATTTCAGATTATCATAATAAGAGCAAGGCATTTCACTGTGCTCGTTACAAGCCATGTAATGTTTAACCCAAGCGGAGATTTAAAAGAGAAAGTAGCGTGTAGGAAGTGGTAATAACAATAACTTTCTTTTATGAGTGAAATAAACAAGGATGAAGGAGCCATTTCCACTCTCACTGTGTGGGACCGTGCACTGCTCCCCCACCTTTCTGGCTGTTCCCTCTGATGCCAGGTACTCAGCTTCTGGTTTATCCAGGTGCCTGGAACTACATTAAAAGTCTTTGGGCTCTGACACAACTGATGCCGCCCCTTTCTGACTCACAAATTTCCCTACAATCTGTTTTGCCTTCTGAAGATAAGCTAACTCTTGTTTGGCGTGGGGCTTTCCTGTAGCACAGTTCCCATCTGGTCCCCCCTTCCGTTTTGTGCAAGAGTTCCCTGGCTCTGACTAACAGCCATTGCTGCACCCCACACCCTACTTCCTGGTCTCAGCCTCCACTGCTATGTTTTCTATATCTGGGGCACATCCCCCAGCCTTTCTCTCCTCCCACCAACAGCCCCACAAAGACCACGTCTTCCACCAAAAATGTCCCAACACACCCCATGTCTCCTTGCTCCGGTAATCACCCCTCCTTTGATCTGAGCTGTCCACAGCCCCGTCCCACACTGTGCTGTGTCAGCTAACCCTGAACACAGAGATTCCTGTGCCACCACCATAAGCAATGTACTCAATACTAACCCATGAGATTAAGTTCTAAATTTCATTCTGTTGGATAACAAATAACCAGAGAATGGAAAATTTATCTATACTACAGAATGTAATGCATCTCTTTCTGATGAGTGTTTCTGCAGATGTCACGAGAGTGTTTGAGACTCAAGACCTATAGCATCATTTTCCCAAATCACACCAGCCATGGAACTCTGTCTAGATCATGTTGTCATCCCCTCTGCTCTGTACTATTAAATGATCTGTGAGGCTGGACTCACTTCTTTCTGTGAGTTAGGCATTTCTTCCTTCCCCCAACAGAGTGCCCTGTAGACAGCAAGCCCCCTAATATTGCTGTTCTCTAACTCCACATGCTGTCTAGGCTGGCACAGTGCCATCTGCCTATGTCTGCCTCTGCTCCCAGGTCACAGGGACTGGCCTGGCTCGGCCTGCTCCTCTTCACCTGATGTAAACCCCTGACATGCTGCCTTCTGTTCCTCACCTCTAAGGGTACCTCCCGCACCCCCACCCGCTTCTTCACTCTTCTTCACTCCGGCACACCAAGGCCAGTGTGGCAGCTCCCGGATAGTGTAGGTTGGGTGCCAGGCTGTCCTCTGATCTATACTTCTTTACACCACCTATTTTTAAATATTTTTTCCCAGTTGCCTCAAAAAGTGTGCGTGTAAGGGTTATTTATATAATTTTGTTTATCCATGTTAAATGTTTATAGATAGGTATTTGTGGGAAACAACTCTTTATACTACTAG
>PVJC01013643.1:13270-37771 GCA_004026665.1 Murina feae
CCCCTCCTCCTCCTCCTCTTTTTTTTTTTTGGCTAGTTTCCTTCCGCTAATACCTCTATGGCAGCTTACAAACCCATAAAGATGATCTGTCTCCCCAATTCCAAATGATATGTGGATTCCTGGCAGAAGGGGGGAGCCTCATTTCATCCCTTTCTCCTCTTCCTGGGACTCTGCTTTGCATCTCAACCATCCCATTTGCTCTGCTGTAGCTGTCTTTGCTGCTTCAGTTTCATTTCCAGAAATCCCAGATTGCATTCTGTACACCTGTCTTCTAGGATTAGTGAGGACTTTCTCTGTCCTGACTTGTGCTGCTTGGATATAAACATTGCCTTCATCACTCTCCCTTCTCATGGAGTATGTGTGTACTTTCATGTATGTGCACATGCCTGTACATGGTTGTACATATGTGCCCTATATGTACAAGCACACACATGTGTATTCTGTACCAGTAAAGAGGAAAAGCCAGATTCTATGGCCTGACATGTGCAAAGCTTTGAGGTCAGTGTATGACACATAATAAGTATTTTTACATGAAGGAGGGAGAAGAGGTAATGGTACTATTAGCACTAGAAATTGGTGTAAAGGAAACAAATATTCCTAAATTTGAAATGATCTTTTGAATACAGTAGCCATACTTAGTTATCACTAATTTTGACCTCAAAATTTCAATCGGAGTATTTCTCAAAGTGTATTTAACTGATGATAATAAGTATTATAAAAACTAAGAAGATGTTTAAAAATAGGTTCAATGACAAAAAATACTCTGAAATACTAGGTTAAACACAATTGAAATAAATTCTTTCAAACTATGTTTGACAGCGCTTTTAACCTGCTGAATCGCTCTGTGTGTGATTCTAAGGGAGGGGCCTGTATTATGGACCAAAGCCCATATTTATTTGACCACAGAATACTTTTCTAGGAATAGTGTTTTTATTTTTTTAAATATATTTTTATTGATCTCACAAAAGAAGGGAGTGGTAGAGAGAAATAGAAACATGAATGATTAGAGAGAATCATTGATCGGCTGCCTCCTGCATGCCCCCTTCTGGGGGTCAAGCTGCTTAAGGGGCTTGTATCCTTTACCAGGAATTGAACTGTGACTTCCTGGTTCGTAGGTCAATGCTCAGTTACTGAGCCACGCCAGCCGGATGGAATGGTGTTTTTTTTAAAAAAGGCCACCCTGAGAAACATGAGCCTAAAGAATCCCAAACTACCAAGAGTTTGAATGGACTTGTAGAGAGGAATAGCATAACCTTCCCTTCTCCATACCCAAGAAGCTCAATGCCTCATTATTTGTTCATCTGTGTGATGGCTCAGTTCTAATGTGAGTTTATATTGAAACTTTCTTATTCCTTTCTCTGAAATTAAAAGCTTAGCATTTTTCATGATGTAAAAGCTCTTTAGGAATTTATCATCATCTCACAAGAGAAACTATCAGGACTACACCTTCTTTTGTTGTAGAAGATCATCAGAGATGAATGGACCCAGGAGCTGCATAACTTTTCAGTCACGATTTTATGGAGGATTAAAATGGAATATATAAATTTGCTATAAAGCCACCACATTTTATGGTCACATTTTCTGTAAGAATTGTTAAGAGGTGATCATAAATTAAGGATGTTTCCTTCCCTCGGGGCTCTTGTAAGTCAATGGAGGCCAAAGTGCTCTTGGTGCAGAGAGGAAGCATTGTGATTCAAGGCCACCCTCACCTGGTCTTCATAACTCCTTGTAGAAAAATTAATTTACTTTTAAAATTCCTGTTGCCATAACAACTCAGTGCAGCTGTTCATGTGATTTAATGAGATTCCAGAAGAAAGACCATTTTACAGAGAGGAGAGAATAAACGGAGATAGACCGCCTTGAAGCACTTGTATTTAGACATTGGTTGAAGGCTGAAGGAAGTGCTTGCTCTGTAAGGAGAGGCTCAGGCTTTTATTTTCTTTCCTCTTTAATCCCAAGGTTGCTGTTGTTTCTTCTTTTCCCTTCTCTCCTCCTTTTTCCAGGGCTTCCTTAAGAGGCTGTACATGATAATTGAGGGTTCTAGACTGAAATGAAATGGAGATCGTTTTCATTGAAAAAACATTACTTTATATAAAAATATTTCTTTTGATGTAGCCTGCTAGTGTGGTTAAAACATGTTATGTTTGGAAGAGAAAGTATGTTTGCTGTAATGAATTCACTTATATTAGTCTTATATTGTTGATTTCTGAAACTCTAAATTGTCCCAAAATATATGTCACCTAAAAATCTGGGGTTGAGTCAATCTCGTATTGGATCCCAAAACTTCACTTCTCTTTCAAGCTTTATAACCCAATTCTCCAAAAAGAAACTTAAAAATAGACCTTTAAACATGACCAAAACATTACAAGAGTTATTTTAAAAGCTATCAAAAATGTAACATCAGCACTAGTGTTCTAAATCCTTTTTGTACCTGAATCTGATGTACTTGTTTAATTTAATGAATGGAAAGGTAACACGTGTTTAATGTTGAAATGTTGAAAAATAGAGAAAAAAAGACAAGGAAAACAAATCATTTATTAATACCATCATCTGGAGATAATAATATTCTATAATAGATCACAGGTCATTCTGAAATATAACCTTCCTTTTAATTTAACAAAAATGTTCTTCCAGAATATGCCTTGTAATGGTGGTCCAGATTTTACTGTATTATTATATAACTAGTGGCCCAGTGCATGAAATTTGTGCACATTAAAAGGGGATTAATTAGAGGAAATATTTTAATATTGCTATTTTCTCTTTCTCTTTAATAGAAGTGTCAGAGATTAAAGAAAATTAGTAAAATGTATATGAAAATCTTCCTCCTGTCAGAGTCTGGGGTGCACCATGGAACCCAGAGTCAAGTTTTCAACCACCCACATGCACCTCAAAATCGCTCGAGACCCAAACCTGGATGGCCCCCCTTTATTGGGCTAGATCCAGACCCAGCTGGTCCCACCCTGTCAAGCCCTGCCAGGTGGGAGGGTGCAGCCTCAGGTCCCCTGGGTGTCATGGTAGGGGGGCATGGCCTGAGGTCCCCCATCAAGCCCTGCTGGGTGGAGGGAGTGCCCTGTAATCCCCCAGCCTGGTGCCGGGGCAGGGGGCACAGCTTGAGGTCCCCTGGCCTGGTGCTGGGGTGGGGGGCATGGCCTGAGGTCCACGGCCTGGTGCCAGGGAAGAGGGTACAGCCTGAGTTCCTTTGGCCTGGTGCCAGGGTAAGGGGAGCAGCCTGAGGTCCCCCCATCCAGCACTGGGGCAGGGGGTGCAACTTGATGTCCCCTGTCAAGCCCTGCTGGGCAGGGGGTGCAGCCTCAGGTCCCCCGGCCTGGCACCAGGGTGGGGACATGGCCTCAGGTCCCCTGGCCCAGTGCCAAGGTTGGGGTGTGGCCTGAGGTCCCCAGCCTGGCACCAGGGCAAGGGGAATGGCTTAAGGTCCCCCTCAAGCCCTGTGGGTGGAAGGCACAGTCTGAGGTTCCCTGTCAGGCCCCATGCAGGAGGTGGGGGGGGGGTGGCAAGCAGCCTCAGGTCCCTGCTGATTGCTCCTTAAGGCTCGTTATGGGAACTTAGCCTCAGTTGTGGGTGCTAATTTACTGGAGTGATGGTCAATTTGCATATTCCCTCTTTATTATATAGGATATTTTAGTTAATCTTCTTAGTTCAGCATTTTTATTATGCCTTTTTGCTTTTATAAATAATTATGTAAAAGATATGTGTCCATGTTCTTTGTGTGTGTGTGTGTGTGTGTGTATGTGTGTGAATCCCTATTTCTGTAGCTAATTTCTTAGAGATAGAATTCCTGAGTCAATACCCATGAGTACGTTAAGTCTTTTGATATATGTGGCCATGTTTTTTATACAAAGGCTGCACCAAATAACATTTTTACTTGCTAAATTGGAAAAGGCTGTTTCCCCTACTAGCACCCTTCCTAGATATTTTTATTGCAAGTGTTCTCTTACATACCCATTGGAATGTCCAAAATCCATACTACTGATAACACCAAATGCTAGCAAGGATGTGAAGCAACAGAACCCCTTCTTCATTGCTGGTAAGCAATGCAAAATGCTACAGCAACTTTGGGAGACAGTTTGGTGGGTTTCGTACAAAACTCCTTACGTATGATCTAGCAGCCACACTCCTTAGTATTTATCCCAAAGGAGTTGAAAACTTAGGTCCACACAAAAATCTGCACATCGATGTTTATAGTAGCTTTACTCATAATTGCCTAAACTAGGAAGCCACCAAGATGTCCTTCACATTAACCCAACCACTGGACCTCCCTCTGCTCAAAGTTATACAATGATTATACAATGATTACAGGTCAAATATGTAAAAAAATTGACTAGAAAAGGGAGAAGGATTTGTCTCTACATCTTGAGATGCCGATTTAACCTGCATTTCCATTGTGGTGCTCAGGATATCAGTTCTACAGGATGGTAATAAGAGGAACAAGAAAGAGTAATACTGGGCTGTGTGCGCTCATCTGTCTGGCGGGTACTGGGTTGAATGACGTAGGTCAGGTTTTACATCACAGCAGCTCTGCCAAGTCCTACAGGTTTGCTGTCATCAGTGCTCCCTGGACAGGTTTGGCCACATAGGCTTTTCAAGGAGAATCTCATGGGGCTTAATTTTCCACAGAAAAGTCTTTGAGGAGAAGTATGAGTGTGATCAGTGGGTAATCCTAGGTTCAGTATCTGCTCTAGCTTTCAACAGCCCAATGCGCGACCTTCTCAAAATGTTACCATCTCCAGCTCTGTCTTCCTCTGGGTCAAGACGGCACGTAAGTTTACAGATTTCAGCGAGGTGCTGGCCATGCTCAGCTAATCTCCAGTTTCCCTAGCTCAGTCCCATTGGCTACACAGGTTGAGAAGACATTTACAGCACTGTGGTAGTAGGATGTCATTTTATAATTCTACAAAATTACACACGGTTCTTTCTATTCACAGTTGTTACACTTCAGACTCCATGGTTTGATCTGAGTTATGAGTTTGTTGATGCAATAACAATCCACATTACAGCATTGATCTATTCTAATTATTTCTGTCATGATTTACTATTTTCCTATTAGTAACCACTCACCCACAAAAGTTAAAATGTTCCACATAGCTTACATATTTAATATAGTCTGTGATTTCTCGACACATAGCTTTCAAGGTTTTTCAGTATACATGGAAATTAGTTAATGTTTACAGTATCCTCTTACCCCCAATCCTAATTTTTTTTTATTTAAAATATCTCACTACTTGTCAATAAAATGAAACAGATTTTTTTTTGCTGTTCTTCCCCATAGAGTTTTATCTGTTCTGTATAAAGATAGTGGAGGTTGGAGCCAAATACCTTCCCTTATGCTGTATCTATTATAGGAGCCTTAAGAAATGCCATATGAGGGGCAATGGGTGGTTCTACCACTGTGGGAATGAGGACTCTAAATAGATATTAAACTTAATTGTAGAGAAATAAAATTCTTCCCTTGAATTTTATCGCTAATATTTGTGCTTTCTGTGCTATGGGACACCTGGGATCTCTTAGACACATGCTTGTACCTAGCTAGAGAAAAACTTATATTAGAATTAGGGCCTCTGTCCAGGTGCAGCTGAGGACATAGAATAAAAACTGGGGCACCACCATAATCTGAGTTTAAACATTCTATCTATTACATTTCTAGGAGAATTGGAGGATGTGCTGCAGAGGAATGAGAAGAAGGCATGACAACCTTCTTAGAGCTTGAACAGGAGAATAATCTGTTGCTGAGTTTTTGGTACAAAAGGATTTCCTCGAGAGAAGAACATGGCTGCTGAGCCTGTTGTGGCAGAGGGACCTGCAGTTAGCTGTCACCTTGGACCTGTTAGTGCACCCTGAACTGCCCTAGCAGGGCAGACCCAGGCGCTTACAAGGAACTTGGGCTTCAGGGAAGACGCTGGCTGCCGAAGCAGATGGCACTAGCCTTAGGGCATGGAGCTCTCTTCGGTGTTGCTCAGAGAGAATCCAGTTGTTTCCCAGGAGAATGTTACGCATGAGAGACCCCAAACATGAGAAAGAGGGCTTGGAGAACCCCAAAGTGTGGGAGAGATGAGCAGATGCTCACAGACCTGGGCTCAGCTAGGAGGCTCTCCTTCCTCAGATGACTCAGCCAAGACCCAGCGGTGAGGATGTCATCGTAGCAGTGAGGAGGCCTGGAAATCAAGGTAATAACACAACATATGTCATTGCTGACTTCCAACACAGAAGATTTGTCTCATTCCTGAGTGCGTCATGGACTGGGGCTTTGGAGGGGGACCATAGTGTTTGTGCAAAGGGCTAAGCTTTTGGGGAGAAGGATGATGAGCATGGTGTAGAGATGGGGGAACTTCAGGTGTCTAAGTCACCCACCAAGGCCTGGAGCTTCTGACAGTAATACCATCCTCAAGGCCTTATGCTGCTTGTATGTCAGGGTTACCATTTCATAGAAACCACGATGTTCAGAGGCTCGTTTCCCATATTCTTAGAGTATATGTGTGTGTGCGTGTGTGTGTGTGTGCGTGTGTGTGTGTGTTGGGGGTGGGGAATTGAGAGGACACAGATTTAAGGGACACAAAGATTTATGGGGAGGAAGTTTGTCTCTGGTTAGTTTAGAACTGGGCATTTAATGGTCACTGATTTCATGGAAGCAAGATCTTGGTCTCTGATTTTAAAAAGTTAAGATCTGGTCCTGAGAGATCAGACTGTGGTCAGAAATGGGATGTGGACATAGCCCTGGATGTGAACATGACCACAGTGAAATGGAACTTCCAGATTATACACTTATCGAAGGCAGAAAGGGCACCATTAGAAACTGTCCAGAAGGGGCTGTGTGAGGACACCCTGGGACATTAGAAAGCCTGGATGCCTGAGTGGTTTTGCAAATGATACTTCTTTGTTGTTGCTTTAATAAAAGGATTCAGTGGGGATTTCCTACTTTTGTGGTAGCAGTTGGGGCTGCCTGTTAGCTGGAGTTCCGGAATAAAGATGAGGCACATCACTGAAGATAATATCTAGCAGTGTCTTAGCAGCTTCTCAATTCTCTTATAAAAGTCAGATTTCTTCACTATAGCCTACTCATCTGTGTGTTTATCTCTTAAATATTGGTAAGATTTAATAAAGTAAGAAAATATTCTTTAAAAGTCAAGGTCCACGACATTTGAATAAAATACACATGAGCATTTGATTATTAAGAGTTGGTTTCCCTTCAGTAGAGGAGCTAAAAACTTGCTTTGGAGAAAATGAAAGAAGAGAAGAAAAAAAGAGGAGTGGGGAGAGGAAATGAGAATTAAGTTAGATAGCCTGCTTTCCAGAGGTAGGCCTTCACCCTGCCCCTTAACACCTGTGGTGGCTGCCATCATCTAAGGAGATGGATTGAGCAACCTGAGATTATGGGGTGGTACCCTGCAACATGCAGGGAGCAGCCAGTGTTCCTCGGTGTCCAGGAGGGACAGGCACATTTTTGTAAAGGAAAGATTGCATTTTCAGTGATGAGGACAACTGTCTGTAGGACCTAGTGGCTGGAGACACAGTGGAGCGGGGTGTTAACACGGATAGCATACCTTGTCCAAGGACCAGATTCCTCCTACCTAACGAAAGTTTGAGTCTCCACACCTCCCTGTAATGTGTACACCAGCCCATCTAAAATTGGCTGAGATCCCCCTGAATTAGCCAAGATTAAGTTTCTGTTATTAGGAAGGAATTAAATTGAGGATCACATGTTTGTGTTTGAAAATCCACACACAAGAAAGTCTTGCTGAGGAAGGAGTAACTACTTCAGGGCTCTTGGATTAGAAGAAATGGGAGTAGAAAGAGGATGGGAATTTTAAGCAGGGTTCCTGAATGTTTGGCTGGATTTTAAGAGCACCAATTTATAGTAATTTATGATACCTAAAAGTTATCAAAATTATTGCTAGAAAGAGATGATTGTTTCTTAATGTCATCTAAAGGCAGTATGGTCCCACATATGAAGAAAAGCAGGAAGTTGTCATTGAAGGCGTTTCTCCTGTGTTAGGCTGTCCTTCTTCAGGCACCCGCTGGGATTGCACTGTCTTCCTCCTCCTTCTCCTTCCTTGTGTCCTATGGTCAGAGGGAGGCAGATGACACAATGGAAAGTGCTTGGACTTCTGGAACATCATTATTATATGGTCTAAGTCTGGCTCTTTCTCTTACTGTTGTCATTTAATGATTTCATTTTCTACTGAAAACAAATCTATGAAAATAATAAAAAATATTTTATATAGTCATGTCTGTTATCCCTCAGAAGATCTGATTTATTCAACACTGTCAATAAGAAGTTAAAAACAAGTCCTGTACATTAGAGTTTACATTTTACTCTTCTTTTTTCTCCCTCTCTAACTTGGGAATATTACATAGCAACTTGGCACTTTCCATTTCAAAACAGATTGGAGTATATTTTGATTCATTAACATGGAGCAGAATTTTAGGAAAGGAGATGTAGTATAAACTGTGATATGTTCTTTTTTTATAATAAAGCAATCTGCATTTTTAAGTTTGAAAAAATACTTCAATGTACATAATTATGACTCCTCTTACACTGCACTTTACCAAAGGCAAACTTTTAATGTTTCTAATTTCTCAAGATATTCATATGATCCTAATATAGAGCATGATAAAAACGCAAGGTCAATGATGTTTGCATTTCTACTGGACATTTCATGGTGACACTATTTGTTGCAGTTGTGGTAACATCTTAGTGTTTCATTTACTATTTTCCAAAGGTTTTCCTATAAAAAGACATAAAGCAGCTCAAGGTTAGCCATCTTGATGTTGTAATCACTGGTCAGTTATGCAGGAAATGCAACTGCAGCCTTCTGACTTATTGTTGGTGCTTATGAAAAATGACAGCATTGGACGCAGCAGTGCTTTTTTCTCAGGATGAACTGGCAAAGAACTGTGTCCTGCTTAATAATCTCTTTTCACCTCTCCTTTATTGAATCATACTTCAGATCCACAGGGAAGATGTCAAGATGTAAGCACATGATAATTCTCTCTTTTTATTAAAGGGGTGTCTTTGTCATCCACAGGGATAATAGAATTTTTAAAAACTTCCTCAATTTGTACCAGATGCCAATGTGCTGGCTCATCTGAATAGAAAGTGTTCCTTTCCTTCTGTTACAATTCTGTCTTAAGGAGATAGGTACAGTATTTCCTTTCTAAGTCCCAGCACTTGTCACCCATTCACTCAGAAAGTATTTCAGAGTAGAAGTCCCACATTCAGAAAGCCATCACCCCACTGTGAGGTCCTTATCTTTGCAATTTGGGTGACCTGTGATGGGTTTTTAAAAATCTCTTACATCTTAAGGAAGATGGATGTACATAATCAAATGGAAGATGTTTTTGCTGTATCTTTTCAACCAACCCCTAGCATGCACTTCAAAAAAAAAAAAAAGTAAAAAAAAATAAATTATAATACAACATGTTGTCATGGTAACAAAAATACTAAGCTCACTGGAAGAGAAAGTGCTTGGAAAAATCAGGTTGAGTGTAATTTTAGGGTGTGTGTGTGTGTGTGTGTGTGTGTGTGTGTATGTATGTTTATACATACATACTTCCTTAAAAATGATGGCCTTAAATTAATTGAAAATGAACTGTATATGTTTAATTAAAAAACAAATACCCTTTACTCCAAATTTGTGATTTGTATAACTTTTTAATTTTGAATAGTTCTTTCTGTAATCTAGTTATCTGGGAATTTATTGTGCTTTTATTTTTGGCTTCCAAGTAATCCAAATGATTCTTATAATTTCATTCTTGTTGGCAAGCAGCTGGCCCTGACTTGGCAGTTTCTATTTTGTCCTCACTTTTATTAATGTCCTCTTGGTCTTGTATATATTTCCTTATCTCAACCACCTGAGTTTAAGTAATCTCTACCCTTAAAAATTTAGCACAAAATGCATGCCAGCAGCCACACTCCCCCAAAAGCTTCTAGTTGGGGTACTGGCTAATTTAACTAATTAATTTTTTTGTGCTGTATTTATTCTTTCCCTTGAGTCCCACCTCATTTCTCTAAATATGACTCTAATGTACAATTGAACTAATTTTCTAGTGCCTTACTGAAGCCAAGTCAGATTTATCAAATGTGATGAAGTACATGTAAACAAAATGAATTTGCATAGTTCCCTGTTGTGTATTTGATAGGTTCAAAGGAGACAACTGATTTAGGAATGAAGGTTAATTTTTACAAGACAGATTACTCCACAGTTATAGAAATCAGAAAACATCTTAATCTCTAAAATGATCACATGAACTACAAATGTAGAAACTCATAGAATCCGATTTGGAGAAAATTCTTACAATTTTGATTTTAAACCCCCTTCTGGTTATTAATGTCAGAAGGTGCAAGTGAGGTTGATGTGTTTGCCTTAGTATGGAAAGCTTGGTCTGATATCTTTTTTTAATGGAAGTTTAAGTTTATATGCAAAGAAGTGCACAGATCTTCAGTATATAATTCTGTGCATTTTGATGAATATGTATGCGGTTGACCAGGAACCCAATTAAGTCATCCGAGAAACCATCCCATGTTCCCTTTCATTGTCCCCACCCCCCATTGGCAACAGCTATTTTGATTTATATTAGAGTTTGTTTTGTCTGTTCTTGAAGTTCCTATAAATGAGATCATACATTCCCACTTGTGCCCAACTTCTTAGATCAGCATGTCTCTGTGACTCACCGGGTTGCTGCATGTATCAGCAGTTCCTTCTCTTTATGGCTGATCAGTGTCCATGATATGATTACAAACAGCTCATCTGTTCGCTTGCTGATGAAAAGTTGAATTGTTCTCAGTTAGGAGCTCTTGAGAATAAAAATGCTATCAACGGTCTTGTACAAGTGTTTTTGTGGACATTTGCTTTTATTTTTCTTGAGTAAATACCTAGGAATGAAATGCCAGGGTCATAAGGTAGGATTGTGTTTATCTTTGTAAAAGCTGCCAGTTTTCCAGAGGGATTGTACCATTTTATACACTCACCATTTAACTTCCATGAGGAAGCTACCTTTTCACCTATCGTTGGTATTTGGTATTGTCAGGCTCATTTATGTCAGTGAGCTGTAATTCATGTTTTCACTGTGCATTTCTGTGATGGCTGATGATGTGGGTTGCCTTTTTTGTGAATGTTTACTATATATCTGTCTTCAATTTATGAAAAATAACTTAAGATATCAAAAGTAATTTGTCTTTTCCCATTGTTCCTAAATTTAGTAATGTCTACCTTGAGTGTGAAGTGTTTGGAACAGCTAAACAAATCTAGTCTTACTTACCCAAGGTTTTCTGTGGGGTGTTCTGATCAGCCACTTCCAAACACCCAAACTTGGGTACAGTTGTTTATTGGGTTTTTCACTGGATTGTATTCCTGCCTTTAAAAACACACAAAGCTGCTTTTGCTATTAATTCATGGTTTTATGAGGACAACAGAAAGATTAGTGGGGATTTACAAATCCCAAATTATGCAATGGACTGTAAACTGTTTGCAAGTAAAAGTCTAACTGATTAGCTGACAGCCAACCAGTCAGTAGCTATGACATGCACTGACCACCAGGGAGCAGATGCTCAATGGAGGTGGCTGCCTAGCCTAGCGCCAGCAACTTTGCAGAGTGCCCTATCGTCCTCCGTGACCCCTTGGGGGATGCCGGACTGCCAGTTTCGACCTGATCCCCTCAGGCCAGGCTGAGGGACCTTGCTCACTCCACACACGCCCTTGGAGCCCCTGCACTGCCCAGGTGTAGCTGGCTGGGGAGAACCGCAGAAGCTTGGCTCCAGGGCATGTCTGGCCTGTGTCACCCAGTCCTCTGCTGTCCATATTCTAATTAATTTACTTTCAATGTACACGAATTTGTGCACCAGGCCTCTATTTTATACATATTTAACAAGTAAACATTGTGTCTCATTGTAGCAACACACGTTTTTCACTCCGTTTTTGGTCACCACATGCTCAGATGTGGCTATGGGAAGTGTGTGCATCTTAGCCTGTTGATTCCTCATCTTTCATCATACTTGCTCTGTGTCCTCTGGCCCTGTTTTGGGCCATTTTCAAATAATTATTGCTCCTTGTTTCATGGCCGTTTTGGTGATTGCAGACACTTCTCATTGTTCTTTTGACTATAGGTCTTTATATTTCACTAGAGGCTCCATGCAATTGGAGAGGGGGGAGAGGGGAAGGGGAGGGTAGCAGGTGTCCCTCAGCCCAGCCTGCACCCTCTCCAATCTGGGACCCCTTAGACATCCCTCTCACAATCAAGGATTGCTGGCTCCCAACCACTTGCCTGCCTGCCTGCCTGATTGCCCCTAACCACTTCTGCCTGCCAGCCTGATCGACACTTAACTGCTCCCCTGCCAGCCTGATTTCCCCTAGCTGCCCTTCTCTAATGGCCTGATCACCCCCAAATGCCCTCCCCTACCAGCCCAGTCGCTCCCAACTGCCCTCCCCTGCTGCCCTGGTCGCCCCTAACTGCCCTCCCCTGCCGACCATCTTGTGGCTGTGGGTGCTGCCATCTTTGAGGATGGGGCAGTCAACTGGCATATTCTCTCCTTATTGGCCGTTAGTGCCGCCATCTTTGAGGGCAGGGCAGTCAGCATATTCCCTCCTTATTGGCTGTGGGTAGTGCCATCTTTGTGATGGTGTGAGGGTCAGTTAGCATGTTCCTTCTTTATTAGGTAAGATACTTGAAGCCAGAGATTGGAGGTGGGGGATGAGTTAAATATGCCTGAACACATTTTTTTTTTTTTTGGTTCTACACAGTACTTTATTTTTAAAATGTGACTTACTTGCTAACAGTTAAATAGCAAGCCATTTCACCTAAGATAAAAATTTTTTGTTTCTTTTGAACAACCAGGAAATCTGGGACAGTGTTTCTAGAGCAATAATTGACAGGCACTGAATAGCACCTCTCCTCTTTCCATAGGCATGGGGTCCAGGCTTGTCCCCAAGAACACAGGCTATGATTCTAGTTTTTAGCTTCCTCCTGGGACTTGTTGGCATTTCAGTCCATTAATTTTTGTTCCTGCATAGTTTTCTGTTCCACTGTCTCCTGTTCCAATGCTGAGCCTTGAATGATAGACAGGCACAGGCTGCTCCTCCATCTCTCCAGCTCTGCTCCTACTTGTCCTATAAAGTGCTTGGTCTTAGAAAGAGCCACCTCCTTCAGTCTGTGTGCCACATAACAGCTGCTTGTCTTGTCATCCTTAACTGAACGTGGTATCAAGTTTTCCCAGAAAGGGAGGTTTATGTGGCCTGTCTTCGCTTTGGGCACTTGGGTTGAGTGCTCCTAAGAATGCCTTCCCTGCCAGCAGGAGTCATTCCTTTGCTACACTATCAATATCCCCTGGGCGCAGCCACTCAGGGTGTAGTGCTGAGCTGGTTCATGCGTTGTGAGTGCTGGAACAAGGAATATATTTACCCCAAATGAAATTATATGATAGTTTCTTTCCTTTCAAATTTGACTCCATGGAGGGTAAAAAAATGTATATGTTTTTATTCAGATTGCATTGTTATTCATTATGGTTTCCAGCTATTCATTTCTATGTAATTTTAGCCACACAAGTAAAAATAGTGTCTGCACCTACTCCAATTAATGAAAAATAACATTTAAAATTTTTCTTTTGGTGAAGGTTTCAATTCATATTAGATGTATCAGACATGTCAACATTTGAAGATATTTAAAAAATAACTCTGATCCCACTTGCTTACTTAAAAGGCACATACATTATTGAGTGTCTTTGAGCTGCAGAATTAAGGAATGTACATTTCTACCATTATAATAACACCATTTTTCAGGGAAAACACAAGCATTGCTGGTTTCTAAATATGCCCATTTAATTATGCATGGCCTAGAGGCCAGTTTTTATTAGATTAAGCCGTGATGGCTGATTAAAGTCGATAGCCACCATCCTTTAGGATTTTTGTAAGTTCTGGCAGTTGTGAGAGTAGGATGTTTAAATTCCATGATAAGAAAGGACTATAGGCTATTTTAATGTTATCAGCAAACAGGCCTGTGATGATGTAGTCTTCAAACCACCAAATCTCTGAGAAAAGCATGGTTGGTCATAAATCCCATTACTGTAGGTAGAGCACAGGAGGTTTTGTCTCGGTGCAGAGGCTGATGCATGCTATGAGCTTACTCCAGCATTTCAGATCTTTCTGGCACACCAGGAAGATGGCAACGCCCGCCTGAGCCCCTCCCAGAGCTGCCTACACAGTACCCTGACCTTTCATTGGCTCCCCCAAGATGGTGTTCCATGATTGGCCACCTCCACCTATAAATACCTGTACTTCCTCAATAAAGTTAGACCTGCATCCCAGAACCTGGTCTCCGGAGTCGTGCATGCAAGCGTCCTAGCGCTAGGGGCTCCGCCGTCCTCACCCCTGGGAAATCCCCTGCTTCACATTATTGAAGTTTGCCTTTCATTAATAACTCAGTAAAGAGCATACTTCTGTGAACATTCAGGATGAGAGTCACAGAATATCAGGTTGATTCAACAGAAATGTAGTAAGAAGACCAAATAGCACACACTAATTCCCCTCTTGCAGCAAAAGGCAAAATCCATCATGGTATTGGCTGTCTTCCTGTGCTTTCCAAGTGAATCCCTGTTCTGCAGGGATCCTCTCAGCCAAGGACAAGAAATAGGACTAAAAAAGCCCACAAAAAAAGCAAAAAGCTATTTAGCACTAAGGATGTTCTCATCTCCTATCACTAGCTTGTAATTACTGAATGAATTCCAGTGAATTGTACTTCAGAACCAAAACCAAAGGGTTTCTTCACCATTCTGAAGGACACTCAGGTTTCATTCAGTGCAGCAAGCTTGCAGATGTGACTCTGAATGCCAGCAGGATCTGGGCCCTCAGTAGAAGCTTTCAGGATTTACAGAAATGTGTACTGCGCAGCAGTTATGTGACTCAATTTATGACTCACAATTACTCTTTATGGAATGTTTACTGTTAGAATAGTGCCTCATGCTTTCCACATACAAACTGTTGAAGATTTTTGGAAACTAGGTATTCTTATTCTCAGTTTTCAGATGAGGAAGCCTGAGGATTACCAAAGTCACATAGGTCATATGCAGTCATACAGTGAACATGTTCTGGGCTCCAAGACCAGTGCTCTCAGACACTATGCTCATCATCATAAACTCAACCACAAATACCTAAACATGTGTAAAAGGAGCATTTAGGGATCCTGCGAAAGCTAGAATCCCCATTACCAAGTGGATCTCAGGGACCTAGTGGTGATCTTCTGCACTCCTCCCCTTCTGCCATGAAAACATGTGTTCTCAATCCAGAGCTGGAAAAGTCAGAAACCGATGTATCCAATAAAATTGAGTCCTGAGTAGTCCTGGGAAAGTTTTTTGAAGTTATTTTTATTTATTTTATACCAGGAATTAAAATATACATAAATTCACAGGAAGAGGCCATCACATAAGAAGGGTCTCTGAGTTTGGAGCACTCTGCAGTGAGGTCTATAAGGCCTCCGACTCCCTAGAACCAGGTATTTCATCAGACTGCAAACCCTCAAAGCTTTGAAAGCATCAAGTTCTGATGAAACCATGCCCAGGTTCTGATGACAGGAATATTGGAAGAGTTCAGAAAGCAGAAATTAGAATGCAAAACAGCACACTCAAACGATGTGTTTTGCCATTATTCCATGTTTTCTTGCACAGAAGTGGAGGACAGAGTCCGATGCTGTGCACAGGGCCCAGCACTGTGCTTGGATTCTGTCTGTTCGAGTATGTTAATGTCTATTTGGGAATTCTGTTGCAATCTTTGTACTTACACTGCTTTAAGTTAAAGACGTTAAAGATCTCTCCCATAGTGCAATATGACTATCAGAGAGTTGTTGTGATGGTTTTTCAGACAGACTCAGGTAAATTTATTGATTTATTGAAAATTTATTAAGCACTTGCAATGTGCCAGATAAGTATCCTTTCCAAGATTCTGACTGCAAGTTTCAAAATTATATCAAAATCTTCAAATGTTCATGCTGTTTGCCTAGTGCACTTCTAGAATTACTCTAAGGAAATGCACCTGGATTAATTCCGAGGATAAAAGCATTATTTATTTTAAATAACAATGTTATTTAAAAATAAATCTCACACATATAAAATTCTCAAGCCATTTGATTACTACCACATTAAAAGGCAAATAATTGATTGGTTGACCAAATTGTAAAGCTTTTAACTAGCAAGGTTGGTTGATAGTAGAAAATTTATAATCACTGTGCTCTCTCCAGCTAGTTGAGAATGGAGCTATAATTATGATTCTCCCTAGTAAAGAAATAAGTGTTAACGCTATTGAAGATTATTTTTAAATGTTTCTTTAATTCTCATGAAAATGTGGACATTTCTCTCCACAAAGAAGGGCCTGCTTCTTTGTTGACCATGTACATTTCTGTTTCTAAGGAATCTCAAATTATTTTATTAGAGCCTAACTCTCATTAAGAAGCAACCCAGCATAAGTGAAATTAATGGCATTTGTGTTTTAATATTGATCTATTCTTGATCTTACTTGGCCAATTTGGCAAAGATAATAAACACTTTGCATAAGAGATTTTGGTAAAGAGAAATGATAGAAATCTATCACATTCAAGACCTTTCAGTGTCTGATTTCAGTGAGATAACGGGAAAGATTAAGTAAACTAAGGAAATGAGAATATGAATTTCAACCATATTTGCTCTTTTTATGTTACCAGCAGAATAAAATACTGTTTTGCAAAAATGTCAGTGCAAATCACATTTAATGAAATCCACTCTAATGTTGACATATCTTGGTTGAAATGTCGGTAGATAATTATCCTGTCTTCAAAACCTCTCTGAAAGGCCAATTTCTACTTTTTAAAAACTGAAACATTTATTTTGTGGGACAAAAATTGAAAAAATTATCAGTTTTCATGTATTAAAATATTGGCTTGGTATTAGTTTTACTCCGAGCAAATCAGACAGGTTCCTGTGTGCAAGGGCTGCAGCCTCTGAGCGGCCTCTCTACCTCCAGCATCTCAACCTTCAAACAGAGCCTGAGCTCTGTACCCTCCTGGTGGGAATCTGGAGTCTTCAGTCCCAGTCCTCACTGCTGGGGACTTCACAGACCCACTCACTTGAACCCCCGCCCTCATAATCTATGCTGTTTCCCCCAAAATAAGACAATGTCTTATATTAATTTTTGTTCCCAAAGATGCACTAGGTCTTATTTTCAGGGGATGTCTTATTTTTCCATGAAGAAGAATACGGTACACATTTATTGTTGAAAAAAAAAAAAAGGAAATTTATTACCTGTGTGTCCACACAATGTGCCCGACTCCTACAACTCTCTAATTGTGAGTCAGCCAGACTCCATCAGGGCAGAGCAAGCAGCAGGTGGCAGCTTGTCCTGGCGGTCACTGGGCTCTCTGATTAAAAGAGACCTCGCACTTCCTGTCTGCTCCGGCTACCCTGCGGCCAACAGTGAGCTGCGTGGCAGAGTCCGTCACGACGGCCCAGAGTCCAGAGTGACAGTAGCTTCAGGGGGCTTATCATCGGGGAGGCCTTATGTTTGGGGGGGCCTTATGATCAAAGAGGTCTTATTTTCAGGAAGGTCTTATTTTATGGGGGTGCCTTATAGTTCAGCAGGAGGCAAAACTGTATGTAGGTCTTATTTTCGGTGGATGTCTTACTTTTGGGGAAGCAGGGTATGTTAGAGCAACCTTAAGTTTTTATTCTGGGAAAACATTATTTTGCTTCATAAGTTCAGGGAACCCCTTCCCGCCCTGACACACATGCACACACATATATATACACAGACAGGTGCACACAGCTAATACTGCTCATGGCAATTCTCCAGCATCACAGGTAACTATTTTATAGGCTCCCTGACTTGAAATTCAGAATTTGTATCAATACAAACATAACACTGCTTTGGGACATCTTAAAGTACCTTAGTGAACAACTTGTCATTTTAATTGGGTCCAGTCTACTTCCCTGCACATCAAAACACTTGGTAATGGGTTAAGGTCCTGGCAATAATCTGACCCCATTGATTTTGTTCTTTGGGGTCTTAATATTTGATGGCATGACATTTGTATTCTTTTTTAAAGGCTCAGTTTCCCGCTTGGATATGTTATAAATCTCACTTCTCTTAAGGGTTGGATGAGAAGGAGGTGAGGCGTTCACTCACATCCCATTCAGCTGGCCACAGCCATTGTTCACCTCCTTCCCGCTCCATCGAATTTACAAACGGGTGACTCACCCAGGTGCTTGGCCTCTCTGGCCCTCATTTTCTCAACCAGAAATGGGAGCAATAGGAAAACATGCACAACAGGATGGAAAACAACACAGCCTATACAAAGGACTCAAATGCCCCAAATGGAAGAAGACAATTCCATAAGGAGTTTTGTGTCTCTGGCTATACACACCCCCCTGTGTTTTACTGTAAAACATCTCTCTTGTAAAGAGATGTGAAGGAGATGCTGCCTGTGTTGAGCATTATTTATGAATAAATCAGGTGTCACGGAAATGCCAAGGTTGGATTTTAATGTTCCCCTGCCAAGTCTTTCTCTTTAGTTGGATTTCCATGTGTTTCCAGTGAGGCCTGACTGACCTCAAAGAACCCTTTAGCATTTGCAGAGACGACTGTTAGTGCTGACCTTAAAAGGTGATTGTTATCATTTGACGAGAAGGTGGGCATGGCTCAATGCCCAGATAGCTAAGACCAACGTTGCCAGCTAGCTATTCAGTAACTGCTCTTCCAGGGCAGGCTCCCCACTCAGGACACTGAACCCATCACAGGATCATAAGGAATGGTCCTTAAGACCCCCTAAGATGGGGACCACTGCTAAGCTACATCCAAACCTATGTGCTTTACTAAAGTTTTGAGGGAAGGGCAGGTGATTGCCAGTAGCAGAGAGGGTTCTTCCCACAGGCAATTCAAGAGACAAAGTGGGCACTATTGCATGGCCATGATGAATTTATGGCCAGCTACCTCTCTAGCCCTCAGAATGTGTCACACCAGGGACCCTACAGCCCAGAAGAGAAGGCTGCTTCTCAGTAAGTTTGAATGTCCATGCTGTGGTTTCTGCTTTAAAACAAATAGAAATGAAGAGGCAGTTCATACAGTTTTGTATAATACTAATAGTAACCAGAATTTATTGATTGGCTACTATGTGTCAAGCCCTGCCTGTGGTTAGTTCTTTGCAGACATGATCATTTACCATTACAAAATTTTTACATGTGTCTTTTTTTTAAATCTGCATTTTACAGATAATAAAAATGAGATTGAAGTTCTTAGAAATAAAGCAATTTTATAGAAGATTCTAGTTATAAACACAGATTCATCTATGATGCTTAAGTGATGTTATTTGTAGGGCAAATGGCAAATTATTATTTGACTAAAAAGAGATCAAATTCGTTATCTGCTTACTTGCTTCTTTTTGTTTTGTTTCCATGGAGATCTGAATTCCTTCCATAGAGGTTTTGATTAGGGCAATCAGCAATCTTAGACCTTTCTCCCCTCCTGCAGAGTAATAGGTTGGTTAGGGTAGGGGTGTCTCCTATGACCCAGGGACAGCCTCCTGGAATCACACCCAGTCCCAGCTTCAGCAGCCAAAGAAACAAGAAGTCAGAAGGAGGGATATGGAGCAAAAGAAATGCGTGGACCTTCTTTCTCCCATCTTGCTGGCTTCCTTCTCTCTTTCCTTTTCCCTTTCTACCAAAGATACCAATCACTAATATTAGTGAAAACTAGTAAAAGATTTCCAATATCAATAGACTCAATCCAGGTAAACTCACTCAGTAAAGGCACTAAGTATTAAACTCTTAACTAATAAAGATACCCTTTGAGTCACAATTTCCACTTCATTTTTAGAAAACTTGAAAACTAGGCAGGCAAAGAAATCTATTTAAGAACACTTTATTTAATCTTGGCATTGCTTCTAAGAACACAAAACATGAAAAGTGGCTTAAAACAACACATAACTGTCATCTTACAGTCCAGTAGGTTAAAAGGCCATGAAAGTTCTTACCGGACTACAATGAGGGTGTCAGCAAGCACTATCTTTCCTGAAGGCTCTGCGGGAGAGTCTGTATCCTAGACTTTTTCAGCTTCTAAAAGTCACCACATTCCTTGGCTCCTGGCCCCTTCCTCTGTCTTAAAAATCAGTGAGATAACCCCTCTAACCCTTTGTACATCTTTAAATTTTCAAATGGATACAGTTGGGAAAAACTCTGTAATACTTTTATATATATGTACCAGAAGCTTGGTGCATGAAGTTCATGCATTGGGGGGAGGGGAGTCCCTCAGCCTGGCCTGCACCCTCTCCAATCCAGTCGGACATCCCTCTTAAAATCTGGGATAGCTGGCTCCTAACCACTCACCTGCCTGCCTGACCACCCCTAACCACTCTGCTTGCCTGCCTGATCACCCCTAACTGCCTCTGCTTGCCAGCCTGGTGGCCCCCTAACTGGTCCCCTGCTGGCCTGACCACTCACTCTCTGCTCCCCTGCTGGCCTGGCTGCCACCTAATATACATATATATTCCCCCCAAAATGTTTACACACACTTTTAATAATTATAAGGGCAGCGTTTATTAAAATACATTTCACTTTCAAAATTGAACTATCAGCTTTTAAAGTGTGGATAAATACATAAAAATGACCACTAATATCTCAAAATTGTGATAGACAGATGACTTTTCTCTGTGATGTTATTTTTCCTAAACTTTCTACAAAGATTGTATCTCTTTTTCAGGAAACTCCAAACTGTCTTCCATAGTGGCTGCACCAGTCTGCATTCCCACCAGCAGTGCAGAAAGGTTCCTTTTTCTCCGCATCCTCTCCAGCACTTGTCATTTGCTGTTTTGTTGATGATAGCCATTCTGGCAGGTGTGAGATGGTACCGCATTGTTGTTTTGATTTGCATCTCTCGTATAATTAGTGACTTTGAGCATGTTTTCATATGTCTTTCTGCCTTCTGTATGTCTTCTTTTGAAAAGTGTCTATTTAGGTCCATTGCCCATTTGTTGATAGGATTGTTTATCTTCCTTTTATTAAGTTGTATGAGTTTCCAGTAAATGTTGGATATTAAACCCTTATCGGTGATATCATTGGCAAATATGTTCTCCCATGCAGTGGGCTTTCTTGTTGTTTTGTTGATGGTTTCCTTTACTGTGCAAAAGCTTTTTATTTTGATGTAGTCCCATTTGTTTATTTTCTCTTTAGCTTCCATTGCCCTAGGAGCAGTATCAGTGAAGAAATTCCTTTGGCACATGTTTGCAATTTCACTGCCTATGTATTCCTCTAGTATTTTTATGGTTTCCCGTCTTACATTTAAGTCCTTTATCCATTTTGAGTTTATTTTTGTGTATGGTGTAAGTTGGTGGTCTAGTTTCATTTTTTTTTCATGTATCTGTCCAATTTTCCCAATCCCATTTATTGAAGAGACTGTCTTGACTCCATTGTATGCTTTTGCCTCCTTTATCGAATATTAATTGGGCATAGTGGTTTGGGTCTATTTCTGGATTCTCTGTTCTACTCCATTGATCTATATGTCTGTTCTTGTGCCAGTACCAAGCCATTTGACCCTGTGATCCCACTCCTGGGAATATATCCCAAGAAACCAGAAACACCAATCAGAAAGGATATATGCATCCCTATGTTCATAGCAGCACAATTTACCATAGCTAAGATTTGGAAACAGCCTAAGTGCCCATCAGCAGATGAATGGATTAGAAAACTGTGGTACATCTACACAATGGAACACTATGCTGCTGTAAAAAAGAAGGAATTCTTACCATTTGCAACAGCATGGATGGAACTGGAGAACATTATGCTAAGTGAAATAAGCCAGTCAATGAAAGAAAAATACCACATGATCTCACTTATTTATGGATAATAAAGACCATTATAAAATGATAAACATAAACAAATACAGAGACAGAACAGCTTTGAACAGACTGTCATCCTACAGCTGGAAGGCTGGGAGGGTTGGGGGGAATTAAGAGATCAACTGAAAGACTTGCATGCATGCATAGGAGCATCATCAATGGACACAAGAAACTGGGGGGTTAGGGAGAAGGGGGGAAGGACAAGGGGAAAAATGGAGACCTATCTATCACTTGTTGTAATACTTTAAGCAATAATAAAAAAATAAAATAAAAATAAAGAAATCTGATAAAAATGAAAAAAAAAAGACTATCTCTTTTGAGAATTCAGATATCAATAGATGATAGAGTGGGTGGACACATGGATGCATGGATGGATACAAGCATGGAGGGATGGTTGAAAAAAATGGTAGATAGATGGGTAAATGAAGTGGTTGGGTAAATGGATAGGTAGATGATAGATGATGATAGAGAGATGGATGATCGATTTAGGATAGATAGATAGATAGATAGATAGATAGATAGATAGATCTATTTTCTCTCTCTCATCTTCTCTCCCTCACTTGCTCCCTTCCTTCTTTTTTCCTTCCTTCCTTCCTTCCTTCCTTCCTTCCTCCCTTCCTTCCTTCCTTCCTTCCTTCCTAGCCCTGTCACTGGGATAAAATCAAGAGCACAATCTCCTCAAAAGGAAAAATAGGCAGTTAAAAATGTTACAGATCATCTGTCCTCAGCTCAACTCTGCTGCTCTATCATAGGGTGGAAGAGAAGAGTCTCCTCTGGTTCCCTTGGGCCCATATCCTGACAAAGGCCTCTAATTTGTAGGACTCATGTGATTATCTTGTGATGACCTTGATGATCCAGGATAATCTCCCATTTTTAGGTCTTTAACTTGACCACATGTGTAGGTTCCCAGGTTAGGAAGTAGATATTGTGGGGTTGGGAATCATTTTGCCTGACAGACATTGTCTTTTATTAAGTGAATTTACTTTGATTGCATTATTGATACTTAAAATTCTATCACATGGTTTTTAATTCCCATACTTTCCCTTTGCTTTTTAAAAAACATCTTGGGAACAGCAAGATGGCGGCATAAGGTAAACACCGTAAATGCAGCCGTGAACAACTATTTCAGAATAACCACGAAAAGAAAACACGGACACCACTCACACCCACAGGAAGGCTGGTTGAGTGAAAATTCTACAACTAGAAAGAATCTGAGACTCAGAGGAGTGGCAGAAGCAAACTACAGAGGTACGGAGGCGCACACACGGGGCTCGGGGCTCGGGCCAGAGGACGTGGTTCTTTTTCAAACCAGAGAGAACCACAAGCTCCTGGCAGCTCTGAACTCCAGTTCCAGGTGAGTTTCTGGGGACCCAGACACATGCACACCCAGAGAAGGGGGACTGACTGACACTGAGAGGAAATCCAAAGCGGGTTTCTCTCAGCGTTGCTTGCAGCAATTACCACGGGACACAGACCCAGTGTCTCTTAGCCCACGGCTGAGAAGCGGCCATAGCTATTTGCTCCACCTTGTAAACTCCCCGAGGCCCCGCCCCTCCCAAGCTTCGTCAGAGGCTTTTGCATATAAAAGGCTGAGTAGCCTAAGGCAAAGGCTAAATCAACACCTCCTTAAAGATACAAGAGCCAGCATCACCCAGTGGCAAGAATGAGACCATCCTAAATAAAACTCAGATCCACAAGGAACACACTCGGGGCAGACGCAGTGAGCACCAAAGCCCCACTGAAACAACCCTTGCCCCATAAAGGTGTCTCCAGCACAGAAGTTCTTCCACTGTAGACACAGCTGACGCTCATAACCAAGTGGCTTAGAGGTTAATTCCTCTCAGTGATCACCTAACTCAGAAAAGAAAGCAGCCAAAATGCGGAGACAAAGAAACAGATCACAAATGTCAGAAATGGAGGAAAGAAAACGACAGGATATAGAGTTCAAAACCATGGTTATTAGGTTTTTCAAGAATTTTCTAGAAACTGCCGATAAATTTAGTGAGACCCTCGAGCATATGAAAAAGAACCAGCTAGAAATTAAGCATACACTGACTGAAATAAAGAATAATATACCGAGATCCAACAGCAGACTAGAGGATCGCAAGCATCAAGTCAAAGATATGAAATATGAAGAAGCAAAACCCACCCAGCTGGAAAAGTCAAAAGAAAAAAGAAAAGAAAAGAAAAGAAAAAAAGAATCAAAAAGTATGAAGATAGTGTAAGGAGTCTCTGGGACAACTTCAAGCGTACGAACATCAGAATTATAGGGGTGCCAGAAGAAGAAAAAGAGCAAGATATTGAAAACCTATTTGAAGAAATAATGACAGAAAACTTCCCCCACCTGGTGAAAGAAATAGACTTCCAAGTCCAGTAAGCGCAGAGAACCCCAAACAAAAGGAACCGAAGGAGGACCACACCAAGACATCATAATTAAAATGCCAAGAGCAGAAACTTTTTATTTTGATGTAGTCCCATTTGTTTATTTTCTCTTTAGCTTCTGTTGCCCTAGGAGCAGTATCAGTGAAGAAATTCCTTCGGCACATGTTTGCAATTTCGCTGCCTGTGTATTCCTCTAGTATTTTTATGGTTTCCCGTCTTACGTTTAAGTCCTTTATCCATTTTGAGTTTATTTTTGTGTATGGT
>PVJC01013644.1:0-37688 GCA_004026665.1 Murina feae
TCAGAATTGAAGGTCAGACAAAGAGCTTCACAGACAAGAAAAAGCTAAAAGAGTTCATCACCACCCAACCAGTATTATATGAAATGCTGAAAGGTATCCTTTGAGAATGAGGAAGAAGAAAAAGGAAAGTAAAAATTATGAACAACAAATACATATCTATCAACAAGTGAATCTAAGAATCAAGTGAATAAAAAATCTGGTGAACAGAATAAACTGGTGAATAGAATAGAATCAGAGGCATAGAAAGGAAGTGGACTGACAATTCTCGGGGGTTAAGGGGTTTGGGGTGCGTGAAAAGAATGGACAATAATCGTACACCTATCAATGAGGACAGTGGGGGGGGCAAGGACAGAAGGGGTGGGAACTGGGAGGAGGGGAGCTATGGGGGAAAAAAGAGAAACAACTGTAATAATCTGAACAATAAAGATAAATTTTAAAAAAAAGCTGAATGAGAACTACAACAGCAGGAGTAAGTATCAAGAAGAAATAAAGGATGACATGTTGCAATAAAGAACACCCTGGAAGGTTTCAACAGTAGACAAGAAGCTGAGGATGGAATTAGTGACTTAGAAGACAAAGTAGGTTAAAAAAAAAAACAAAACCCACCCAATCAGAGCAGCAATTGGGGGTAAAAATTGAAAAGCAGGAGGAGACTCTAAGAGAGTTTTGAGACAACATGAAATGAAACAACACCCATATAATAAGAGTGCCAAAAGGAGAAGAAGCTAAGAAAGGAATAGAAAACCTGTTTGAAGACATAATGAAAACTATCTTCCCTGACCTAGTAAAGAAAAGTCACACAACTCCAGGAAACACAGAGAATCCCAATCAAGATGAACCAAAAAAGACCCCCACCAAGACACATAATAATTAAAATGGCAAACATTGAAGACAAGGGAAGAACCTAAAAGCCAGCAAGAGAAAGAGAGAAAGGGATTTCCTATTAGACTATCAGCTGATTTATCAATAGAAACACATCAGGCCATAAGGGAGTGGCATTAAATATACAAAGTGATGAAAAGCAAAGGACTGAATTCAAGGATATTCTATCCAGCAAAGCTAACATTCAAAATTGAAGGTGAAATCAGGAACTTCACAGAGAAAAGAAGGTTAAGGGAGTTTATTAACACCAAACCAGCAATGCAAGAAATGCTAAAGAGACTGTAGTAAACAGAAGAAATAGAAAGGGAGAAAAGGAAACCCTAATACACTGCTGGTGGGAATGCAGACTGGTGGAACCTTGTGGAAAACAGTATGGAGTTTCTTTAAAAAATTAATTGTGGAACTCCATTTCACACAGTGATCCCACTTCTAGGAAAAATCCTAAGAAACCCGAAACACTAATCAAAAAGGATATATGCACCCCTTTGTTCATAGCAGCACAATTTACAATAGCCCCTATGTTCATTGCAGCACAATTTACAATAACTAAGATCTGGAAACAGCCCAGGTGCCCATCAGCAGATGAGTGGATTAAAAAACTGTGGTACATCTAAACAACGGAATATTCAGCTTCTGTAAAAGAGAAATAACTCTTACCATTTGCAACAGCATGGAGGGACCTGGAGAATATTATGTTAAGTGAAATAAGCCAGTCAGAGAAAGATAAATATCACATGATCTTACTTATACGTGGAATCTAATGAATAACATAAACAGATGAATAAAAATAGATCCAGAGACATAGAAGCATGAAACAGATGGTTGAACCTCAAATAGAAGACAGGGGACATACGTGGGTAGTAAGAGATCAACCAATGAAGGTAGGTACATGGGCACAGACAATAGGGTGGTGAAGGCCTGGGGTTGGGAGCAGGGGCAGGCTAGAAGGGGTCAATGTGGGGGAAAGTTTCAATGATAAAGATTTTTTTAAATGTTCATCTTTGTCTCTCATTAACTTTTTTATCTTAAAACCTATTTTGTTAGATGTGAGTATAACTACATTTGCTCTTCTGGGAATGTCATTTGCTTGGAGAGTCATTTTCCACCTTCCACTTTGAATCCACCTTTATCCTTACAGCTTAGATGTGTCTCCTGAAGGCAGCATATGGTTGAATTTTGCTTTTTATCTAGTCTGCTACTCTGTGCCTCTTTATTGCTGAGTTCAGTTCATTTACATATAAGTTAATTATTGATATATCAGACTGTCCTGTAGCCACTTTTTATTTTATTTTCTGGTAGTTCTGTGCCTCCATTGGTTCTTTTCCTTTGTGTCTCTGTCTGTTGTTTTTGTTTGGTGGTATTCCATACTTCTTTCCTCTGTTTCTTTCCTTTTCATTCTGTCTTAATGTGTGTGTGTGTGTGTGTGTGTGTGTGTGTGTGTGTGTGTGTGTGTGTGGTTGCCATTAGGTTTATGAAAAAGAAATTTGCCTGGCCCATGTGGCTCAGTGGTTGAGTGTCAACGTAGGAACCAAGAGGTCACAGCTCAATTCCTGGTCAGGGCACATGACTGGGTTGCAGGCTCTATCCCAGTAGGTGGCATGTGAGAGGCAGCCAATCAATAATATTTTTCTCTTGTCAATGTTTCTCTCTATCCCTTTCTCTTCTGCTCTCTCTCTCTCTAAAGTCAATAAAAATACTTTTTAAAAAGAAAGTTGCATATATACAGTTGTGTGTTTTTTTTCATTTGAGTGCATCTGATCTCCATCCATCTATAAGTTCCAGTTCAGAACTTAACCCCCTCTCATTTTACGATTTTGTTGTTACAAATTATCCCTGTTTATGCTGTAAGTTTTTGGCACTCCTGCTTGTAGTGTTATGATATTATGCTTTTTGTTTCAGATAAACTAACCCCCTTGAGTATTTCTTGCCATGGAGATTTTCTGGTGAGAAATTCCCTCAGCATCCTATAACCAGTGCTTCTGTATGCCTGGAAAGTCTTTATTACTCCTTCATATTTAAAAGATAACTTTGCTGGATATATTATTTTTGACTGGTAATTTCTCCCTTTCGGTCCTTTAAATATATGGTTCAAAATTCTTGCTTGTAGATTTTCTGCTGAGAAGACTGATGATAGTTTGATGGTCTTCCTTCTTTTCCCTGGCTGCTTTAAGGACTTTTTTACTTGTCGTTTGTTTTTGACAGTTTTATACAATGTGCCTTGAGTTAACTGGGTGTTCTGTTTGCTTCTTGGATTTAAGGGTCTAGCTCTTCCATAGGTTGGGTAGTTCTCATCCACTGTTTGTTAGAATAGGCTTTCTATTCCCAACTCCCTCTCTCCTGCTAGAATGCCTATGGTGTATACACTAGAGGCCCGGTGCACGGGCGGAGTCCCTCAGCCTGACCTGTGGGGATTGGCCTGAAACTGGCTCTCTGACATTCCCCAACGGGTCCTGGATTGCAAGAGGGCAGTTCTCGGGTGACACACCCCAGAATCGGGCTCCCTCCTCTCTGGTTCCGGGTGTATCACTTGAGAACTGCAGCTGCCAAGTCACTGCAGCTCGCCAGCTCCTGTGTTGAGCATCTGCCCTGATGGTCAGTGCACATCATAGCTACCAGTTGGCCAGTCGAACAGTCAGCCAGTCACTTTGTAATTCCCGCACAGGAGGGGGAAGGGGTGTCCCTCAGCCTGACCTGCACCCTCTCAATTTGGGACCCTTCAGGGGCTAATCGGCAGTCAAATATCTCTCTCACAATCCAGGACTGCAGGCTCTCAACCACTCGCCTGCCTGCCTGCCTGATTGCCCCTAACTGCTTCTGCCTGCCAGCCGGTTCGTCCTTAACTGCCCCCCTGCTGGCTTGATTGCCTCTAACCATCTCTGCCTTAGCCCCACACCTGGGACCCAGGATTCCCTCCTCCAGCCAACTACAGGCACCTGGGACCTGGCTTCCCTTCCTCTGGTCAGCCATAGGCACAGGACCCTGGCCAGCTTTGCCCAAGTTGGCTGCAGCCACAGAGGATGGTGGGCAGGAGGCTTCGCTCAGGCTGCAGCACAGGTGCTAATGCCCAGGACCACAGGGTGGGCAGCTTCTCCATCTCCGGGCCACAGCCAGCCACCGGCACTGGTGCCCAGGACTGCTGGCAGGCGTCTTTGCCTGGGCCCAGCTTTGTCAGGAAGGATGTGCATATGATCGTCTGGAAGATGCAGTCTAATTAGCATATTACCCTTTTATTAGAATAGATCGTAGTGTGTTTTTTCTTGCTATCTTTAACTATAGTAACTGTTACTTATGTATTAAAGTTCTATTCCTGCTAAGTCTAGAAGCAGCCTCAGAATCCTTCTCACCATTCATCTTAAGTCTGATGCTTAGTTGATTAAAATTAATACCTGAGGCGAAGCCTCTTACTGCAGGTGTATCCCAGAATGTATGGCATCCTCTCTGCTTTATGATCCAGCTAATGATACATTGCCTTAAACATGTTGATTGAGGTAATTTTTCCCCTTGCAGTTTCTAGTAGTAGATTACCATCTACTGCCTAGGAAGTAAAATTGAGTGTCTCCATGTAGATTGAAAAATAAGGCATTTTTCTTGTCAACAAAATTTAATTCTTTCAGCATGAGTAGAGTAATTTTGTCAAAAACGTTTTGAGGCAGTAACAGTTTAAAACAAATTGAGTGAATTATTGTTTCAGGTACTGTGCTGTGTCATACACAGATTTCATTTTATCTTTGCAACAACTCTATACAGTAGGTACTATAATGACACAGAGGAGAACACTGAGGTATAGAGAGATCAGGTAACTTGACCAGTGAAACCTGAAAGTGGCTGAGTCTCGTTTTAAATCCGTGAGCCATGCCGTTTAACCATTACACTCCACTCAGTATTGTGCTAAAGCCTGCTCTTACTGGCTCACATATTTTCAGGGATTGTGTAAGCTGGTTGTTAAACATGTTCATCATTAAAAATTAAATTATCTAATCTAATAAAAGAGTAATATGCTAATTGTGTCCATTACATCCCAAGTCACGCTTACCAGATGATCAGAGTGACCATATGCAAATTACCCAACCAAGATGGCAGCCGGCAGCCACAAAGCTAGAGCAAATAGGAGGCTTCATTGCCCCAGTGATGGAGGAAGCTGCCTGCCTAGACAGGCTGTGGCCTCCACTCAAGGCAACAAAGTTTCAATTATAGAAGATAAATAAACCCCCAATACCTGCTTCCAGCCAGCAAATGGCCATTAGCCCCTCATCCAGAATGGCCAGGCACCCCAGCAGGACCCCCCTCCCTGAAGGGGCTGTGGCCAGCCTGTAAACAGCCATCAGCACATCACCCAGGATGGCCCCACCTTCATGGGGTGAGGGTCTCTGCTGGGGGGGCTTGGCTAGCTCAAAATGGCCCTCAGCCCCTCAGCCAGGCTGCCCAGGCACCCAGCAGGACCCCCCTCCCTGAAGGGGATGTGGTCAGCCTGAAAACAGCCCTCAGCCACTTACCCAGGCTGGCCAGGCACCCCAGCAGGACCCCCACCCTATCTGGGACAACCTTCAGGGCAAACCAACCAGCCCCCACCCATGCACCAGGCCTCTAGCTTATATAATAAAAGGGTAATATGCAAATTGACCCTAACAGCAGAACCACTGGGAATGACTGATCACTATGACACACACTGACCACCAGAGGGATGCTCAATGCAGGAGCTGTCCCTGGTCAGTGCACTCCCACAGGGGGAGCTCTGCTCAGCCACAAGCCAGGCTGCCAGCTGCCAGTACAGCAGTGGTAGTGGGAGCCTATCCTGCCTCCTCAGCAGTGCTAAGGATGTCCAACTGCAGCTTAGGCTTGCTCCCCACTGGCAAGTGGACATCCCCCAAGGGCTCCTGGGCTGCCTGGGATGTCTGACTGCCAGCTTAGGCCCAATTGTCCAGGGAGCAGGCCTAAGCCAGCAGGTGGACATCCCCCGAGGGTTCCCAGACCGTGAGAGGGCACAAGCCAGGCTGAGGGACCTCCCGAGTGCACAAATTTTAGTGCTTTTGGCCTCTAGTATAATCTTAAAAGTGAATAAATGACATTAAAACCAAAGGTAATACATACTCTACATTCATCACTCCTCAATTATTTACTACACTTTACTGTTCTGACTCTTGACACTACTTATAGCTTTTGGGTCTTTCTGGTGGAATATAATAGTGTATTACTGCATGTTTCTCCTCAGCTCTGCATTTAGTGGCATCACATTAGCAGCTGGAATCAGCCATGGATGGAGAATCTATGCCACAGAAATTGGCTGATAGTATAAATCAGAGTTTTGTTTGCTTTGATTGAGAGCCAGTTGTTAAACATTTATCGACACAACACTGACCACATTGGTGGTGGTGGTCTTGTCATAATGTGTTATATTATGCAGATGAAAACCTATTTAAACAGATTTGATGTAGATATTTTCAAAGATGGAAGAATTGTCCCTGTCAACTATTTTAGTTGATTCATCTCTTCACTAATTGTCATCACTGCAAAGTTTTCAGTCCCCACATGGATTGCTGGATGGAATATGTCATGCCCTGTCCTTGTCCCCTCCCTTTGTAGCCTTTGTTACCTCAAGGACTCTAGTTTTCCATTTATATGTTTCAGTACCAACCTCACCAGCTTGAAAATGTAAGCTTTTAACATTGCTCTCTCTGTTCCATATCCTTCAGATGAAAATTGGAGTTGGGTTGCAGCATAAGGGAGAAATTCAGAGGGGAATATTGAAGTAGTGACTGCAGTAAAAGAGGGAGCCTATTTCCTGGGCCACAGGCACTGGAGCCCTGGACCACAGGGCTGGCAGCTTCTCCGTGTAGCTATGGCCTGGGACTTTGGGGCAGGTGGCTTCTCCGACCGGCTGCAGCCTGGGATCACGGACAGGCGGCTTCTCCAGCTGGTGGCAGCCTGGAATCACGGGGCAGGTGGCTTCATCTCCCAGGCAGTGTGGCTTCTTCATCTCCCGGCCGCAGCTAGCCTCAGGCACTGGGGCTGGTCTTCTCTGTCTCTCCTGCCTTCGGCGTCTCCAACAGGCCTGGAGCTGCCAGAGCCGGGATGCTTGCATGGTAGCTGTGGCTGCAAAGCAAGTATCCCGGCTCTGGCCTCCGCCATTTTTGTTGGGTTAAAGTGCATATCACTCTGGATTGGCTGGTGGGTGTAGCTGGTGGGCATGGCTTAGCATAGCGGAGTGATGGCTAATTTGCATGTTTGTCTATTATTATATAAGATTACTTTTTCTCATGGAATCAGATAGTTCTTAGTGAGTGCTTTCATTTTTCTTTTATGCTTAGGTCTCTCTCTTCTTCACTCAGCATCACTTTTATATGCCTATCTTCAATATCACTAATTCTTTCATTTATCTGGTCAGCTCTGTGTCCTATGCTCAGTAGTTCACTACTAATCTCCTTATTTTAATGCTTCATTTCTAGGATTTCTGATTGATTCCTTTTTAATCTCTTTGGTAAACTAATTGTTTTGTTTATTAATTTGTTTTCTGGGTGCATTAAATTGCCTGTCTGTATTTTTTCACATCTCAAGTATTTTCAAAACTGCAATCTTGAATTCTCTGACATTTATATTACACTAAAGGCCTGATGCACGAAATTCATGCATGGAGTGGGAGTGGGAGGGCGGTGGTGTCCCTCAGCCCAACCTGCACCCTGGGACCCCTTGAGGGATGTCCGACTGTCCACTGGGATCAGGTCTAAATGGGCAGTCAGACATCCCTTTCATAATCCAGGACTGCTGGTTCCTGACCTCTCGCCTGCTGATTGCCCCTAACCACTCCTTTGTCAGCCTGATCAATGCCTAACTGCTCCTGTGCTGGTCTGATTACCCCTAACTGCCCTTCCCCTGCCACGATGGTCCCCCCTAACTGTCCTCCCCTGCAGGCCTGGGTCCCTCCCAACTGCCCTCCCTTGCTGGCCATCTTGTGGTGGCCATCTTTGACCACATGGGGGAAGCCATCTTGTGATGGTCAATTTGCATATTACTCTTTTATTAGATAGGATATTTCCATGTAACATATAATTACATGTTCCAGTTTGTTTTCTGGAGATTTTTTATTTTCTTTCTGAAGTGCCACACTATCAAGATTATTCATGTTATTTGCTGGTCTCTTCTATCTAGGCATATCTAGCAGCTTTCTCTGAAGAGGGAGTTCTACTATTTTCCAGTAGGTGGCGCTAAATCACAAAATTTTTACATCTGTGACCTCCCACAGCTGACCTCCTAAGCTGCTGTCAGATAGTACAGCTACACTGTTTGCTTCGTGAGGTGGGATTTGTTTTGCCTTCAACATAATGGCAACCTCAGACCTTTGTGGGGGTCCCCCAATGCACCACAACTGGGGATCAGTCACAGAGGAAAACAGTGATTCTGCTGCAATAGTTCTCACTTTACAGATGATTTGCTCCTTGGCCCTACACCAAGGGTGTTGGAAAGTGAGTTTTGGGAGTCCAGGGGGTGGCAGGACTCTGTTTCTTTGTCTGAAGCACCAACCACCTTATGTTATGAATCTTAGTATACTTGATAGTTCCTGGAGCTAGATCCTTTAAACTATCCTCATTTTTAAGTTCTTTTCTTCTTCTTCTTTTTAAAAAATATATTTTATTGATTTTTTTACAGGGAGGAAGGGAGAGGGATAGAGAGTTAGAAACATCAATGAGAGAGAAACATCGATCAGCTGCCTCCTGCACTCCCCCTACTGGGGATGTGCCTGCAACCAAGGTACATGCGCCTGACTGAAATCAAACCTGGGACCTTTGAGTCTGCAGGCCGATGCTCTATCCACTGAGCCAAACCAGTTAAGGCTCTTTTCTTCTTTTTGTTGTTCTGATTGAGTGTTTTCTACTACTTTGTCTTAACGACTCTGGTTCAATCCTCTGCTTCCTCTAATCTGCTGTTTATCCCCTCTAATGTATTCTTTATTTCAGTTATTGTATTCTTTGTGACTGGTTCTTTTTTTATCTTTTTTATCTCTTTGCTGAAGTTCCTCCTGAGTTCATATATTCTTCCTCTAAGTTCATTGAGCATCCTTATAACCAGTGTTTTGAACCTTGTCTCTCGTAGATTGCTTGTCTACACTTTGTTTGGTTCTTTTTCTGAAGTTTTGTCCTGTTGTTTCATTTGGGACATGTTACTTTGTCTCCTCATTTTGACTACCTCCCTGTTGTTTCTATGTATTAGGTACATCTCCTGGCAGAGTGGCCAGGTAGTAGGTATCCAATGGGCACAGTGCTGCAGTCTCCCTATTCACCTGAGCCAGTTTCTCCAGGGGTGTCTCTGTGTGTTGCATGTCCTCTCCTATTGTAATTGAGCCTTGATTGCTGTTGGCATATCTTTGCGTAGGATTAACCCTGTGATTGATTATGAGGGCTAGTGAAGAATATACCAGACATGCTGTTATGTGGGGGCTATCCCATGGTGCAGGAGTCTCTTTAGCATGATTCTGTAGTCAGCCAACTCTGCCCTTTGAATGTGTCATTTGTGGAACTGGAACATGTTAATTATATGTTACATGGAAATATCCTATCAAATGTGTCATTTGTGGAGCTGGTTGGAGCTGGTTCTAGTGTGGTCTGAGTCTAGTAACTGGGTGCTGGTTCTGGAGCCTTTATGAGGGAATCTGGTGTATGCCAAGATTAACTACCATTTGTGCACAATTTGGGGCGGCCTGGTGAGAACTACAAACTTATCTCCCGTTAGTTATGACTTGTACTATGATTGGAGGTGTTTGGAAAATAAGACTATGAGAACTGAGGCTAGCTAACACTAGTATCAGACTTGAAACCCTTTTATGGGCACCACGATGTGAGTTGAGGTCAAACTCAATTGTGCTAGGCTTGCAGCCACTTAGTTGAATCTACATTCCAAACAACACTTTTCTGCAGCTTATACCATGTTTGGGACCAGACTTGGGGCCAAATAGCAGGCTGCTGCTTCTTTTGGGTTTGTGTACCTTTGAAAGTGTTTAGGAGAGTTTGCAGCATGAGCCAAGGCAAGGTGCATCTCTGAAAAAGCAGCTTGGGCCAGGCATGCAAATTGGGTAGGCCAGGGTCTCAGAAAACCACCAAGGTTCGGGTAAATGGTGTTAGACAAGTTAATGGGAAGCTCAATTTTGGCATCTATCTGCTCCTGCCAGCTGGATGTAGGAAGGGCACCTGCCAGGCTTCTGTCCCTAGAGCAGTGATTTTTAACCTTTTTAATATCACTGCACACATAAACTAATTACTAAAATTCTGCAGCACACCAAATATATATATATTTTTTTAATTTTTTATTTTTTTGCCAATCTGACCAAAAACATTAGGTATAATTTTGATTCATTCGCACCAGACAACTATTGTGTTGGCTGTTGTCATATTTTATTTGACAATCTAAGGGGGAAATGCCAATGACCCTGACTAAATAATCAGGTATTACATGTTTTAAAAATTCTTCAGGCACATCAGTTGAATATCATTGCTCTAGAGAGAGCTGCCCTGACCCCTGATCCTCCAGCCCTCACCCTGAACATAATCAACTCAGTTCCTCCCCATATGTTCACGGTGCATTTTGACTTGCTGTCCCTACAAACTTAGAGCAAGCAAGTTTGTGAGTGAGTTAGTATGTGTGTGGGCCCCTCAAATTATTCCTCTGGATTCTTAATTGTCATACTTGCCCTTCCCATGTATCTGCCCCTCTTACCAGTTTCATTGTGGCTTCTTTTTTATATCCTTCACTGTAGGAATTGTGTTTAGCTAGTCTTCAGGTGGTTCTCAATGATGGTTGCTCTATAATTCAGTTGTAATTTTGATATGGTCATAGGAAGATGGCGGCACAAATTTTACCTCCCTGCCATCTTTACCAGAAGTCTCATTTTTCTTCATTGGTGAAATATTTCTTCATATTTTTGCTAATTTTTAAATATTGGCTTGTTCATCTCATATTATTGGATGTGAGGGGTCTTTACATAGTCCAAATCTGTCACCAATATATGTGTTGTAAAGATTTTTTTCTTAGTCTGTGACTTATCTTTTCCTTAATGGTGTCTTTTCAAGACCAAAAGTTTATGTTTATGAAGTCCAATTTATTAACTTTTTCCTTTTTGTTTTTGCTTTGTGTTTTAAAAAGTAATTGCCTATCCCAAGTTGCAAAGAATTTTTGCTGTGCTTTTCCCCCCATAAATTTTATAGTTTTAGGTTTTAACTGGATGTTTGTGTCCCCAAAAAATTCATATGTTGAAATTCTAACTCCCAATGTGGTAGTATTAGGGAGTGGGTCCTTAAGGGTAATTAGGTTATAAGGGTGGATTAATCCCTTATAAGAAAACAAATGGAAGGGTTTCTCTCTCAGTCTGTGAAGAACACATATTCCATTTTGAGTTGATTTTTATGTATAGCAAGAGATAAGGGTTGATATTCATTGATTTCCACATAGGTATTCATTTGGCTTATCAATTGATCCAACTGACTTGTGTCTAAACATTAATGTTTAGATCAATATTAGATAAGGACAATCAAAGGAAAAGGGCCCTTATAGTCATTAATTTACTCAGTAAATATTTACTGATTATCTACTAAATGCTAACATTCCTAGTAGGTTTGGAAGACACATAATAAATATGATACAGCCCTAATCTTCAAACAAATTACACTTTAATTGAGGAGGTAAATATAAAAATAATTATAATGTGATATGAGGAATGATACTAGAACTGTGAATTTCATACCTCTGTCAATTTTTAAAGTCATAGGCAGCATTTTTTAAATGAAATAAATATTAGAGCACATATTAAGATAAGCATTCTATAGAATTATATTTTAATATTTTATAATAGCATGTTTATTAGGTCACAATATGAAATGAATTTTGTGCTGTAAAAAAGCTTTCGAACACTTAGCTATATACACAAAGTATTAGGTAATCCAAAAAGGAGCCACAAACATCTAGCAGAGAGCCAGGGGACACTCAACACAGATGAGGTAACAATGGAAAGGAGCCTTAAGGGAATGTTTGTGAATAGGGCATTGCAAGGAGAAGAAATAGCATGTGCAAAACTTGGAAGTGTGCACAGTCACAAGTCCCAGGAATGGTGAGAAGTCTGTGTGCTGAGAGCGAAGAATGCTAGGAGGTAGTCTCGGGCAGAGAGTGGGTGGAGCAAGATGGGGCTAGGACAATAGGCTCGGGAGATACAACAAAGGATCTTTATGACACACGAAAAGATTAGCTTTATTCCATGGGTCTATGTTTCTCAAAGTGGGGTCTCAGGGATCACCTTTATTAGAATAATCCGGGCAGTAGTTCTTAAAGTGTAGTTCCTGGTCCAGTAGCATCAGTATTACTGGAAACTTGTTATAAATGGAGATTCTTGGTGAGCACAGAGCAAAATAAAAAAAAAGAAAATGAAGATTCTTGGTCCCCATCCCAGGTTCACTGACTCAGAAATTTTAAAGGTGGGGTCTTAATGGGGGCATGCTGGGGCTGGGGTCTTCTCTGCATCCAGCACGGAGGGGGAGACTTGAACCAGTTTGTGCATTCTAGGAGGCGCTTTCAGGATTAAAGAGTAATGAAAGACAGGCATAAAATAGATTAAAAGCTTGGGCTGGGTGAGGTGCCTGTCCTCTGGAGGGGCAGACACACACAGAGAGCACCAGCTCCGAAAGCTGTTTATTAAATACTAGAATTACGGGAAGTTACATCACATCTGGTGGGCCTTTGACATCATGAGATCCATCCCCGTAACACTGGGTGGGAGAGTTAGACTGAGTGGCGCTCAGTCTTTGGCTGATCCTGCCCCTCAGTGTGCTTGCACTGAGTTCCAGCTGACGGAAATTTAGCCAAATGTATTCTAACGGCCCTTAACACCTCCCCCTTTTCAAAATATATTTTTGCAGCTAAAATTAAAAGCAAAACTTAAACATCAAGAACAACACTATGAAAACTAAATAAATCGATATCAATGCAAACACAATAATAATAGAGAAATCAAACTACAGCTATGTTAACATTTCTGTTACTGAGTGAAAAGTCTCTTTTGCTGCTGGTGTATATTTGCTCAGAGTCCTTAGAGTTGACTGCGCAATGTCTTACAGAAGCCTGGAAGCTAACCAATGTCAGCACGGCCAGAAACATGGTTGAGGTAGTCATTTCTGCCTTCTGCGGGCGTTAGTCCTTAACTTCTCCTCCCGCATCACATCGCTGTCCTCAGGGCAACTCTCAGTCCCTCAAATGATGGGGCAAGCAGTTTCTCTGGGTCCATTATGGCGAGGCACTTAACATTCTGGCATCCAGATTGGCTGTGCTGTTCCTTCTGGAAAGATAAAAAACACAACCTCTTCCTGACATTATTATTGAATCTGATAAAATTTTTGTCTGGTTTTTGTTCTTCTTCAACCAGGCTAACTTGATGGAGGCTTTCGTACAGGAGGCCTGATGTCTTTCAGCTGCTGTACAAGCCTCTGCATTACAATTCAAAAATTTTAAAATGTAAACCAAAAACTTTTTTAAATATAGAAATCATAACTAAATTTGCATTTGAGGTGACACATACTCCCAGCTGACGTAAATTAAGCCAAGTGTATTCTAACGGCCCTTAACAGGGCCTAGTAATCTGTATTTAATAAGCCATCCAGGTAGTTCTGATGCAGACTGAAGTTTGAGAAAATGGGGTTTCTGGCTCCCATCCCAAGCCCCTAAAATCCATGCCTTTCACGTCTGTCTCCACAGGCCAGCTCGTAGCATAAAGTACACGTTCAACAAATGTGCAGTTCTGAGAATTTCCTGGAGTCGGCTCTGTGCTGCAAGCCTGCACTTCCCTGATAGAGGCTGGCGCACTCCCCACCACACCTACCCACACTTCTGAGCGGCTCGCTAACAAATGCACATACAATTTGGCAATTGCAAAAACAACATCCCTGCTGACAACACACAGGAGTGTGACCTGAGGTCGGGAGGATCATCTTAGGAAGTAAAGTGCAATGGAAGATGGAACTAGATGCTCGGCAAGGAAGTTCCTATTAACTGGAAGGTGCCCTTCCCAGAGTGTGGGGTCACATCCCCACGCAGGGATCCCCACCCACTAGCCCAGGGACTGGAAGGAGAGCCCGAGCGGCATCAGGCTGAGGGACCCAGGGACACTGCCAGCCCAGGAGGCTGGTCCGCCTGTCGGTCCGGGAAGGAGCCCGCGGAGGCCGCAGCCCAGGCGCCGCTGCTGGGAAGGCTGCGCTGCGGTCCGACCGAGGAACGTGTGCTGTCCTGAGAGGCAGCGTGGAGAGTCCCAGGCAGCAGCTGGATTGTGCGGAAGCCCTCTCTCACCCCTGGAGCCCTGGGGATGCCCCAGCCTGTGGGCTCAGAGGCAGGCAGGTGGGGATGTTTGACCCGCACTGAGGAGAGCAGGGAGCGTGAGTGGAGCTAGGACTCTCAGCCCCAACTTTACCTAGACCAGCCATGTGGAGAGACCAGAGTCCCGCGTTTGTAACCCCTTCTCCTTGGACCTGTGGTGCAAGGACACTGGGTCCTGGAAGAGCAGGGTTTGGGGAGACAGACAAGCAGGAGTTGGGCCCTGTGACTGCATTGTGGGGAAGCTGGTCCGAGACCCCTGTGAGTTTAGTAGTCAAGCCCCTACATCCCAGGAGGAGGGTGGAACATGTCCCCTTTGCAGGCTGGGAATACCACCCCAATAGGAAAGGGTTGGGTTCAGCTCTCTGAAGCCCCAGGCACACCCTGGGCACAGTTAAGTGAGGCCTAGAGAGCAGCTCAGAGCAGGACATTCCAAGAGTAAGGCCCTCAAGTGCTGCTGTCTGGGCTCTTCTGTGGGCAGAGAAGACACCATTCTCACCCAGAGACTCCTTCGATCCACCCCACCGAGCCCAGGGCAGCTGACACTCCTCCTGCAATCTGGGCCACCACAGGCGGAACTAGAGTTGGAGGATATGGTAGAGACTAAGGAGTTTGAATCTGAAGCAGAGATTGTTTCCCCTCCTTGAGTGCCTGATGATGTAACCTCTAAGCAGGGAACCCACTAGGTCTTTGTCAGGTGGGAGCTCTTCAGCCAGGGATTTGATCCTCCTCAGTGAGGGAAATCAGAAAAATAGACATGTGCAGGCAGGCAAATGGGATAAGCTTTATTCCACACAAAAGCAGCCATAGCAGGCTGGTCAGTGACAGCTTATAAACTAGTACTTCTCAAACAAGCTCAAACAAAGAAGTCACTTCGCCATCCGCAATTTGTAAAGCTTGCAATGTAAACTTTGCAATGTAAACCTTGCACCTGCATAAAGTATCTAATTCTGAGTGCCCCCAATTAGCTCCTGCTTAGAGCAGTCTTGAATCATCCGGTGTATTCGCTATGCTAGCCTGCCTCCAGCCTAAAGACTCCAGAAGACACTGGAGGAAAATCAGGTAACCTGGGGAGGAGGAGTGGACTAACTGACAGGAGGAGGTGGTCCTTAGTGAGCCTCAGACCCACCACGGTTACAACAGGATGCCAAGAGCCACACTTGGACAGCTCCTAACAGTCACCGACACAACAGTATCTCTGGGGGGCGGGAGGGACCTGAAATCATCATACGAAACAGTGAGCCTCAGACAACATAATATGCCTGGATGGATTTCACTTGACGAGCTTTCCGTTGTTGTTCTTTTTTCTTTGTTAATATATTTTATTGATTTTTTACAGAGAGGAAGGGAGAGGTATAGAGAGTTAGAAACATCGATGAGAAAGAAACATCGATCAGTTGCCTCCAGCACACTCCCTACTGGGGATGTGCCCACAACCAAGGTACATGCCCTTGACCAGAATCAAACCCAGGACCCTTCATTCCCCAGGCCAATGCTCTATTCACTGAGCCAAACCAGTTAGGGCTGTTGTTGTTCTTTCATTCAATACTAGTGGCCCAGTGCACGAAATTCACGCACATTAAAAGGGAATTAATTAGAGGAAACATTTTCATATTGCTATTTGCCCTTTCTCTATAATAGAAGTGTCAGAGATGAAAGAAAATTAGTAAAATGTATAAGAAAATCTTCCTTCTGTCAGAATCTGGGGAATGCTGAGGGACCCAGAGTTAAGTCCCTGCCCATCCATGTGCACCTCAAAATCACATGAGACCCAGACCCGGCCAGCTCCACCCCCATCAAGCCCCGCTGGACAGGGGTGTAGTAGCCTCAGGTCCCTCATTAAGCCCTGCTGGGTGAGGGGGCATAGATTCAGGTCCCTCAGTGCCCCTTCAGGACTCTGGTCCAGTGCCAGGGCAGAGTATGTGGCCTGAGGTCTCCCAGCTCAGTGCTGGGATATGGGGGGGCACAGCCTCAGGTCCCCCAGCCTGGGGTAGGGGGCATGGCTGAGGTCCCCTGTCAAGCCCTGCTAGGTGAGGGTGTGGCCTGAGGTCCCCCGGCCCAGTACCATGGCCTGAGGTACCCCATCAAGCCCCACCACCGGGGAGAGGGCACAGCCTCAGGTCCCCCACCCTGGTCTGGTGCCACACAGCCTCAGGTCCCTGCTGATTGCTCCTTATGGCTCGTTACAGGACCCCCACCTCCACTGTGGGTGCAACCATCTTGTGACAGTATGATGGAGTGAGGGTCAATTTGCATATCACCTCTTTATTCTATAGGATTTTCATCTGTATTGCTTGGGTATTATTGTTGTTGATATTTTTGCTCTTTTCTCTCTTGTTTCTTTCATATCTGTTATTTCCCTCCTTCCTTTTCTTACTCTATTTTTTCTTTTCCATTCATTCTTTCACTTTACATTTCTCTCTCTTCTTTTTAACTTTGCATAGTTTATTAACTTACTTTCTCTGTTTTGTTTTTTTTTTACCATTTCCCTTTTACTATTCTCTACTCTTATTTTTTTGCTCTCCCTTCTTTCAGATCTTTTTTCTGTCCCCTTTCTCTTCCAGTATTAACTTTATTTGTTATTTTACTATTAATAATATTATCTTTTTTCTATTTCTTAATTGTTTATCATTCTTGTTCTCTTTTTTCTAATTCTCTTTTCTTTTGTGGTTGTTTTTGCTGTCGGCAGGATGTTTTGTATGTTCCTGTTTGTTTTGTTTTGTTTTGCCCTGTCAGCACCTGTACAATAATTCTCCTGATGTGCTTGTGGCTGACATTTAAGTCTTTAGTCAATTTGAGTTTATTCTTGTGTTGTGTAATAAGTTAGTCTAGTTTCATTTTTTTTGCATGTATTTGTTCAATTTTCCCAACACCATTTATTGAAGAGACTGTCTTTACCCCCACTGTATGTTTTTCTTCCTTTGTAAAATATGAATTGACTATAAAGGCATGAGTTTATTTCTTGGCTCTCTATTCTGTTCCATTGATCTATATGTCTCTTTTTGTGCCGGTGCCATGCTGGTTTTTTTCTATTATTATTATTGATTTTTTACAGAGTAGAAGGAAGAGGGATAGAGAGTTAGAAACATCGATGAGAGAGAAACATTGGTCAGCTGCCTCCTGCACACTCTCTACTGGGGATGTGCCTGAAACCAAGGTACATGCCCTTGACCAGAATCAAACCTGGGACCCTTGAGTCCGCAGGCTGATGCTCTATCCACTGAGCCAAACCAGTCAGGGCAGTACCATGCTGTTTTGATTACTATGGCATTGCTGTATAGGTTGATATCAGGTAGCATGATTCTTCCAATTTCACTCTTTCTCAAGATTGCTGTTGCTCTTTTGTGATTCCATGTGCATTTTTGAAATATTTGTTTTAGTTCTGTGAAATATGCCATTGATATCTTGATAGGAATTTTATTGACTTTATAGAATAGTTTTGGGTAGTATGGACTTTAAAAAATCAATAAATTTTATTTTAAAAATTTATTTATTGTTATTGTTGAGTGTATTACAGGCCTTCACACACTATTGTCTGTGTCTAAGTATTATGCATATATGCATAGAATTTCTTTGGTTATTCTCTGACTGCTCCCCCACACCCCTTACCTCTGAGATCCGTCAGACTGTGCCATGCTTCCATGTCTCTGAGCCCATTTTGTTCAGTGGTGTAATCTGTTAATTAGATTCCACATATAAATGAGATCAAGTGATACTTGTCTTTCTCTGACTGGCTTATTTCACTTAGCATAATACTCTCCAGGTCCCTCCATGCTGTCTCAAAGGGTAAGAGATCCTTCTTCTTTACTGCTGCATAGTATTCCATGGTGTAAATGTACCACAGATTTTTTTATCCCCTCATCTGCTGATGGGCACTTGGGCTATTTTCAGATCTTAGCTATTGTAAATTGTGCTGCTATGAACACAAGAGTATGTATATTTTTTTTCTGGTTGATGTTTCAGGATCTTTAAGATACAATCCTAGAAGTGGGATTGCTGGGTAAAATGGCAGTTTTATTTTTAAATTTTTAAGGAAATTTCACACTACTTTCCACAGTGGCTGTACCAGTCTAGTAGTACATTCCACCAACAGTATACTGGGTTCCCCTTTCTCCACATCCTCACCTGCACTTTTTTTTTTTATTTATTAATGGTAGCCAATCTGGCAGGTATGATGTGATAGCTCACTGTTATTTTAATGCATTTCTCTGATAATAAGTAACTTGGAACACTTCTTCATATGTCTCTTCACCATCTTTTTGCCATCTTTGGAGAAGTGTCTAGGACCTTTGCCCATTTTAAAATTAGATTATCTTCCTTTTGTTGAGTTGTATGAGTTCTTATATATTTTGAGAATTAACCCCTTATAAGATATATCATTTGCAAATATGTTCTCCCATTCAGTGGGTTCCCTTTGCATTTTTTTCATGGTTTCTGTTGCTATGCAGAAGTTTTTTAGTTTGATGTAGACCCTTTTGTTTATTTTTCCTTTGTTTCTCTTGCACTGGGAAGTGTATCTGTGAAATTTCTACTATGTGAGATGTCTCTGATTTTGCTGCCTATGTTTTCTCCTAAGACTTTTATGGTTTCATAACTTACAATTAAAGATTTTATTCATTTTAAGTTTATTTTTTGTGTGATGTAAGTTGATGATCTAAGATGATCTAAACTCTTTTTTTTTTTTGCATGCACCTAATTTTCCCACTAGCATTTATTGAAGAGACTACCTTTACTTCATTGTATGCTTTTGCCGCCATTGTCAAATATTAATTGAGCATAATGGCTTGAGACAATTTCTAGAGTCTCTGTTCTGTTCCATTGATCTATATGCCTTCTCTTGTGCCACTACTAGTCTGCTTTGATTATAATGGCTTTGTAGTATAATTTGATATCTGGTATTGTGATCCCTCCAACTTTGTTCTTTCTCAAGATTGCTGTGGCTATTTGGGGTCTTTTTTTGTTTCATATACATTCTTGGATTATTTTTTCCAGATCTGTATCATATGCCACAGGGATTTTTAAAAATATATATTTTATTGATTTTTTTACAGAGAGGAAGGGAAAGGGATAGAGAGTTAGAAACATCAATGAGAGAGAAACATCAATCAGCTGCCTCCTGCACACCTTCTACTGGGGATGTGCCTGCAACCAAGGTACATGCCCTTGACCGGAATCGAACCCAGGACCTTTCAATCCACAGGCCGATGCTCTATCCACAGAGCCAAACCAGTTACGGCAATCACAGGGGATTTTAACGGGGATTGTATTGAATCTATAGATTTCTTGAGACTGCCAATAAATTTAAAAAGGACCAGCTAGAAATTAAGCATACACTGACTGAAATAAAGAATAATATACACAGATCCAACAGCAGACTAGAGGATTGCAAGAATCCAGTCAAAGATATGAAATATGAAGAAGCAAAAACACCCAATCGGAAAAGCCAAAAGAGAAAAGAATCCAAAAATATTAAGATAGTGTAAGGAGCCTCTGGGACAATTTCAAGCATACCGACATCAGAATTATAGGGGTGCCAGAAGAGAAGAGAGAGAGCAAGATATTGAAAACCTATTTGAAGAAATAATGACAGAAGACTTCCCCCACCTGGTGAAAGAAATGAACTTACAAGTCCAAGGAAGCACAGAGAACGCCAAACAAAAAAAAAATCCAAAGATGACCACACCAAGACACATCATAATTAAAATGCCAAGAGCAAAAGACAAAGAGAGAATCTTAAAAGCAGCAAGAGAAAAGCAGTCAGTTATCTACAAGGAGGAACCCATACGACTGTCAGCTGACTTCTCAACAGAAACTTTGCAGGCCAGAAGGGAATGGCAAGAAATATTCAAAGTGACGAATAGCAAGAACCTACAACCAGGATTACTTTACCCAGCAAAGCTATCATTCAGAATTGAAGGTTAGCTAAAGAGCTTCACAGACAAGAAAAAGCTAAAAGAGTTCATCACCACCCAATCAGTATTATATGAAATGCTGAAGGGTATCCTTTGAGAAGAGGAAGAAGGAGAAAAAGTAAAGATAAAAATTATGAACAACAAATACATATCTATCAGCAAGTGAATCTAAAAATCAAGTGAATAAAAAAATCTGACAAACAGAATAAACTGGTGAATAGAATAGAATCAGAGGCATAGAAAGGGAGTGGACTGACAATCCTCAGGGGGAAAGGGGTGTTGGGGGTGTGGGAAGAGACTGGACAATAATCGTACACCTATGGAGGAGGACAGTGGGGGAGGTAAGGGCAAAGGGTGGGGTGGCAACTGGGAGGAAGGAAGCTATGGAAAAAAAAGAGGAACAATTGTAATAATCTAATATAATAAAAGAGTAGTATGCAAATTGACCATCACCTGAGACACCTAAGCCACTCCCACCAGCCAAGCCACGCCTCCCAGCCAATCAGAGTGGCTGTATGCAAATTAACCCAGCCAAGATGGAGGCCAGCAGCCACGAAGCTAAAACAAACAGAAGGCTTCCATTGCAACTGCCTGCCTAGGCTGGCTGAGCCTCTGCTCATGGCCATGCCCACCAGCCAATCAGAGCGGCTGTATGCAAATTAACCCAGCCAAGATGGAGGCTGGCAGGGCAGCTCTGCATTGGGAGCCTCCTTGGCCAGCACAGCTGTGCCAGGTGTGTCAGCTCAGTTTGGGGGGGGGGGTCTGGCCCGGGGCCTCCTCGGGGCATCCAGGATCACCCATCCTGGGTCCGCTGCCTGGCTCCGCCCCCTGGGGGCCTCCACCAGGCATGTGGGAGCACGGGGCCTCTGCGGGGCGTGCAGGAGCAGCCATCCTGGGTCCGCTGCCTTCATCTGCCCCCCAGGGGCCTCCGCAGGGCGTCCGGGAGCGTTTGCTGCACAGTGTGGAACATCTGAAGCCAGTCCACTGCCCGGCTCCACCCCAGGTGTGTTTGCTCAGCAGCAGGGCCCCACCGAGGTATCCTGCACCAGCATCCGCCCCTGGTTCACCACCCAGCTCTGCGCCAGGTGTGTCCCCTCAGCAGTGGGGGCCCACCAGGCATGTGCGATCGTGGGCCCTCTGGTGGGAAACGTCCAGGCCTGCACTCACCAGCCCTCCCACCCCCCAGTGCACGAACCCTGAAGGGGCTGTGGGCAGCCTGAAAATGGCCCTCAGCCCCTCACCCAGGCTGGCCAGGCACGCCAGCAGGTGAACATCCCCCCCGAGGTGTCCCAGACTGCAAGAGGGCACAGGCCGGGCTGAGGGATCCCACCCCCACCCTGAGTGCACAAATTTTGTGCACCAGGACCCTAGTATGAACAATAAAGATAAAAACAATAAATTATACAACAGCTTCAGGAAAAAAAAAAAAGAAAACTAATACAACTACAAAGGGGGAAAAATCTTACAGAGCAGAAATCTGGCAGGCATTACCTTAATCAGGTGGTCAAAGTGAACTCATCAGTAATGAAACAAACTGAAATTTGGGCCATTGATAGAATGGAATGAGAAGAACATAGCATCCCTTCTCTGCCATTATTACCTGAATCTAATAATGAAGCAATGTCACACAAACCCAAAGTGATGGACAGTCTCCTATTGTAAACTTCAGCAGGATCAGGGTAATAAAAGTCAAGGATGGACTAAGGAGCTCTCTTGGCATGAAGGAGACAACAGAGACATAGTAAATGAAGGCAATATCTTATCTTGGACTGGATCCTTCTTCTGTAAAGGCCATTTTCGAGTTAATTGAAACAACTTAAAATAAGGTCTGAGGGGGTAATGTATGAGTATTTCCTGGTCTTGAGAGCATTTTGACTATGTAGTTGAATGTCCTTGTAAGAATTCTATACTAAGGTTTTCAGGGACTTGGGAGTGTTTAGCAACTTGTTTTCAAATAGCTTAGAAAAACCTATTCTTTGTACTATACTCCCAACCTTTTTTATGTGGCTTAAAACAATAGAAATTTATTTTCCCATCATGTTGGAAGCTAAAAGTCAGAGATCAAGGAGTCAACTAAATTGGTTCCTGGTCAGACTTTGAGACTCTGTTTCAGGCCTCTCACCTAGCTTGTGGGCATTGCTAGTGATCTCTGGTGTTCTGTGGCTCCTGCTGCATCATGTTCAATGGTGTTCACACTGTTTATGTGTTTGTGTCCAGATTTCTCATTATAAAGAGATTTATTAGATTAGGGCCTCAGCTTATACTTGTAAAAACTCATTTAAGCCAATTATTTCTACAATTACATAAAACCTATATAATAAAAGGCTAATATGCAAATCAATCAAATGATGAAACGACCAGTTGCTATGACACACACTGACCACCAGGGAGCAATTTCTCAGTACCGGAGCCGCCCCCTGGTAGTCAGTGTGCTCCCATAGGGGGACGCCACTCAGCCAGAAGCCAAGCTCATGGCTGGCGAGCACAGCAGCAGTGGCAGTAGTCTCTCCTGCTTCCATGGAAGTGCTAAGGATGTCTGACTGATGCTTTCGGCCTAAGCCATCAGTCAGACATCCCCCGAGGGCTTCTGAACTGTGAAAGGGAGCAGGCCAGGCTGTGGGACACCCCTCCCCCCACCAAGTGCATGAATTTCATGCACTGGGCTCTAGTTTCCAAATAAGGTCACATTCTGATGTACTGGGACTTAAGACTTCACTGGCTACAGAAGACAGAGGGAGGCAGTGAATTTTGCTTTGGAAGTTTGGGGTCTGTGAAGCATATTCATTGCTTGAGTTATAATTTTGTAGACTATAAGAAAAACAAAGAGAATTACAATGACAGCATTGGTTAGCCCAATTAGGTACCAACTGATGTTAGGAAGTCATGTGGTGGGGTCTATTCATTCTAAATGTTCCTTTACCATATTTCAAGTAGTAGTTCGTTTTTCATGTTTATTGACAGTAAGGACTTTTTAATTTTTCTTTGCAATATGTTTATTTTTTTTTAAGTAAGGTTATTATGAAAGACTAGATGCCTGATGCACAAATTCATGGAGTAGTGGGATCCCTTGATTTGGCCTGCAGGATCGGGCCAAAACCAGCTCTCTGACATCCCTGGAGGGGTCTTGGATTGCAAGAGGGCACAGGCAAGGCTGAGGGACCCCACCAGTGCATAGTCAGGGTGAGGGAGGGACATGGGAGGTTGGCCAGCCAGGGAGGGACTGCAGGAAGGCTCCAGACATGTCTGGCCAGTCTCACTCAGTCCCAATCAGCTGGACCCCAGCAGCAAGCTAACCTGCCAGTTGGAGCATCTGCCCCCTGGTGGTCAGTGCACATCATAGCGAGCTGTTGAGCATCCTTCACATATCATTAGCATATTACACTTTGATTGATTGAACAGATGACCAGACCAATGGACACTTAGCATATTGGGCTTAAATTACATAGGATTCCCCATAGACACTTTTTTTTTCAGTGTCTCCCCATTTACAATACAGACCAGGCAAAGGGCCTGAGCTGAGGTGTACCTGAGATGGGTTTACTCTGCCTCCTATTTCTGTACAGTTAGGGTAAGAACACAGTCTGTGGTAAGCACCAGGAGGCCCTCATATATGCTTTTCACTGATGGTGACTACTCTTCCATTTTAAAGGGTTGACACATATGTGCTTATGTTTCCAATCGCAATTAAGCACTTGTCTGTGTGCGTTCTGTCTTTCCCCCAGATATTTAATGCTGTTTTATTGTCTGTAGTCTAGTTAATAGCTTTTCTGTTTATGTACTGCCCTGTAGTGAATTTCCTAGTTAAATTATAGGCCATATCTATAATAATAAAAGTGTAATATGCTAATTAGACCAGACATCCTTTCAGACGATCTTCCAGACAAAGCCAGGGCTGCAAGGGCCGAGTCCCTTGCAGAATTTTGTGCATTGAGCCTCTAGTTGTCTATAAATGTGGCAGTCTGTACAGACTCAGAAAGGACCATCCCAGCAGTGCTGATGGTAGTGAGAATAACAGCCAAGATAATGGTTGCAATGAGCATTCTCCAAAAAATTTTGGGCCATAATTGGCTTAATGCTCTTTTTAAGACTTTGATAGCTGAGGAGCCTTGCCATTTCCTGGTGAGATTAACAGGTATTAGAATTTTTACTTGTCTTCTAAGTATCATAATAGTGTTGATGTTCAATGAAGTAATATTCTTGGTGGTAATACAGGATGCAAAACAAGCTCCTTCTTCAACCTGTACTAGAAAAGATGCACTATGGTCTGTTAGTAGATTGGGGCCCGTAACAAAGACATAAGGGTAACTGGTGCAAATCAGGCTATCGTCTGTGAGGTTATTAGTAAAAGTTATACTGTACTGGCCAGAGGAGTTTTGGTAGTCACCATGCCAAGCCATGATAGGGTTTAATCCTACAAGCTGGAATCTACAGTGGCCCCGTGCAGGGTCGTTGAGTCCTATTAATTTTTTTTGTTTTATTAGTATGTTTTTTAATGTTGAATGGGCGTGTTTAAAAATGGCCTGTCTTTGCAGATTGTAAGGGATTTTTGTGGAATGTTGGATGGACTAAGTCTTGTAAAAGGTGGTTTATAAAGGCATGGCTGCTATAATCAGGCCTATTGTTAGTTTTTATTTTAGTTAACATAGTGATAATTGTAAATAGGTTTTATTGAACTTATGTAAAGAAATATATTGTTATTTATTTAAAATTGTTAAATTTTGGAGGGACAGATAGGAAGAGAAGTATATAATTTATTAAATTGTTTTTAAAATGTTTTTTATATTTGAAAAATAAAAAGTTTAAAATTATTAATATTTTAAATAAAAGTTAAAAATTATATAATTATTTTTTATTTAGTTAGCTTTATAATAATTTTTTTATTTTTTGTTTTTTTAATTTTTTGTTAGTATTTTTATAAATTTAGATGTTTTATAGAGTAATGTAAATGATATGGAATTTTGTTTTGTTTTAAAATATAATATTTTAGAATAATAATTAGAGTTATAAATGAAAGTATAATGTAGTTATTATTTGACAGTTTTTTATGTATTTTAAGTAGGAAATTTTTTTATGAGGGAGAAAATAAATATTGAGGCATTTTAGAATCTATTGGAATAAATTAAAGTGAATTTTAGGTCAAGAAAATGTTCTTTAAAATTTAAACTTTGGGATGGTAGTTAAATATATTAGATTAAAAGATTATTTATTATTATTAAACTAGGGGTCTGGTGCACAAAAATTTGTGCACTCGGGGGGTGGGGGTTCCTCAGCCCAGCCTGTGCCCTCTTGCAGTCTGGGACACCTCGGGGGGGATGTCCACCTGCTGGCATGCCTGGCCAGCCTAGGTGAGGGGCTGAGGGCCATTTTCAGGGTGCCCTCAGCCCCTTCAGGGTTCGTGCACTGGGGGGTGGGAGGGCTGGTGAGTGCAGGCCTGGACGTTTCCCACCAGAGGGCCCACGATCGCACATGCCTGGTGGGCCCCCACCGCTGAGGGGACACACCTGGCGCAGAGCTGGGTGGTGAGCCAGGGGCGGACGCTGGTGCAGGATCCCTCGGTGGGGCCCTGCTGCTGAACAAGCACAACCGGGGTGGAGCTGGGCAGTGAACTGGTTTCGGATTCTCTGCACTGTGCAGCAGACGCTCCCGCACGCCCCGAGGAGGCCCCCAGGGGGCAGAGCCAGGCAGTGGACCCGCGACAGGCACTCCTGGAAGCCCTGAGGAGGCCCCAGGCCAGACCCCCCCCCCCACTGAGCTGACACACTTGGCACAGCTATGTTGGCCGCAGAGGCTCCCAGTGCAGAGCCGCCCTGCCAGCCTCCATCTTGGCTGGGTTAATTTGCATACAGCCGCTCTGATTGGCTGGTGGGTGTGGCCATGAGCAGAGGCTCGGCCAGCCTAGGCAGGCAGTTGCAACAGAAGCCTTTGGTTTGCTCTAGCTCCATGGCTGCTGGCCTCCATCTTGGCTGGGCTAATTTGCATACAGCTGCTCTGGTTGGCTGGGAGGCGTGGCTTGGCTGGTGGGCGTGGCTTAGGTGTCTCGGGTAATGGTCAATTTGCATATTACCCTTTTATTATATAGGACTAGGGGCCTGGTGCACAAAAATTTGTGCACTGGGGTGGTGGGGGTGGGTGTTTCCTCAGCCCAGCCTGTGCCCTCTCACAGTTTGGGACCCCTCAGGGAATGTCCACCTGCTGGTGTGCCTGGCCAGCCTGGGTGAGGGGCCAATGTCTGTTTGCAGGCTGGTCAAGCTCCCCAGTGGAGACCCTCACCCCAGGGGGTGTGGCAAGTCTGGGTGAGGGGTTAAGGGCAGTTTTCAGGCCGGCCACAGCTCCCACTGACCCTCCGGGCCATCTGCCTGGGAAGCAATGGGGTGGTGCTGGCCACCCCATAGGCTTCCCAGGAGGGAGCCTTGGGGTCCCCTGGCTCATCCCCACCCCCTCGAAGGCTTCTCCACCTGGGAGGCCGATCGGGTGGCGTTGGCCACCCCATCACCCTCCCAGGAGGGGGTCCCAGGGTCCCGCCAGCTCGTCCCCACACCCCCCAAGGCTTCTCCACCTGGGAGGCCCATTGGGTGGCGCTGGCCACCTGATTGGCACACCAGCTCATTCTCGCTCCCCGGGAAGGCTTCTCCGCCTGGGAGGCCGATGGGGTGGCGCTGGGCAGGTGCTGGCCACCCGATCAGCCTCCCAGGAGGGGTCGCGGGGTCCCGCCAGCTCGTCCCCGCCCCCCTGGAAGGCTTCTCCGCCTGGGAGGACCATGGGGTGATGCTGGCCACCCGATCGGCCACCTCCGCGGGGTCCCGCCAGCTCGTCCCAGCCCCCCCGGAAGGCTTCTCCGCCTGGGAGGCCGATCGGGTGGCACTGGCCAAGCACTGGCCACCCACTCGGCCTCCCAGGAGGGGTCGCGGGGTCCGCTGGCTGGTCCCCGCCCCCCTGGAAGGCTTCTGCCTGGGAAGGCACCAGCCGGCCTAGGGCGCCAGATGCCTTCCCAGGACGGAGGCCCCCAAGATGGTGGAGGCAGCAGCTGCACACCGGAGCTGTGGCCTCCGCCATCTTGGCTAGGCTAATTTGCATACAGTCACTCTGATTGGCTGGTGAGCGTGGCTTAGACCATCCCGAAGAAACGGTTAATTTTAATATTATGCTTTTATTAGTTAAGATAGTATTAAGTAATTTATTAAAATTAAGTTTCTTATTATAATATAATTATTTTAATAATACAGATATAATTTTTGTTTTTAGGCAGATATAGGAAACTATTTTTCCCTTTTATTTTTAGACATAGGCTTAATTTTTCAAAGGAAAATATATTTGTATTTTTTAAAAGTATAATAGAGATAACCTTGACAATTTTTAGGAGGCTGGAGAAAGGGTAGGTGTCTATGTGGGGAGACAGCAGGTCCTGGGGTTTGTTCCCAGGACTATAGTAATTTTGGGGTCTTTAATGGATTTAGTGTAAAAGTACCTTTTTTTTCCTTTATAAGGAGAGTGCCCCTCCCCCTCACACCTTACTTTTGTTGTTTTTGCAACCTACTTAACGGTATTTTTACAGCTCCAGTTCTATAGGATAAATACTTAGGAGTTTAAATACCATAATTATTTCCCATATTTTTCTCTTTTTGAGTAAACTAATGATATGAAATCTTGTATATAAGAAGAGATTTTAAAAACAGAAACAAAAAACTTCTACAGTAAATGAGTAAGTACTCACAAAAGGTGGGCTGGGACATTAGCCTTGGAATTTTATTTTATTTTAACCCAGTACAGTAAAGAACATTCATTAATAATTAAGTTATATTATAGACAGACAAGAACTTCTACTAGCTAAGAGTTTTTAGTGGCTGTTGTCTTGAGAGAGAGAGAGTAAGAAGGGTCCCCAAGATTAAGAATTCTTGGCAGCTGCTGGGAAGATCTTGCAATCCCTGCCATGGTTCAGTCTGCTGCAAGTAGCTGGGGCCCCTAGAAAAGTGAAATATGCCCATCTTCAAACAAATTGAATGAGACAAGAAGATACAGAACAATGGTTAGCGGAGACATCATGTATAATACTTACAGGAACATGTAATTTACAGACAAGACTCCACAAACCAGAGTCCTTTTCATGGATCTTTTAGGAGATGTTTATAGTGCCTGGGACTTATAGCCAAAATGTGGTTCAGAGGGCTTCTGGATGGGGTAGACAGTAAACACCTGCAAATGGTCTGTTCTTTACAGATTTTACTAGGGGCCGAGTTCACGAATTCATGCACCTTGAAAGGAACTGTGGATCGCAAGGCTACGGTGAGCAGTGGCGAGTCTCGGCCCATCCTCTGCACCCCCACATGGCCCCTCCCACCACAGCCTTGTCCCCTCTCTGCTGGCAGCCCCACTCCCGCTCCTGCTGTTGCCACTCCCATGCGCTGACAGTACTGGCCCCACTTGTACATGCTGATAGCACTGAGTGATCGGGGCCAGTGCTGGCAGCAGGTGCGAGTGCCCAGTGGGACCGCAGTGCACAGGGGCAAAGAATTTTCAGTACCCACCAGAGGTTTGCCCCGATGACAGCAATCCACACCCCACCTTGGTCTGGTGCCCCTGCTCACCTGCTCCACCACCCTGCCAAGGCCAATGCCCGCCATGTTCCACATGTGCCCCTGGTGGTCAGTGCGCATTGTAGCGATCAGTTGTCTGGCTGTTCCACCATTCGATCTATTTGCATATTAACGTTTATATATATAGATTATATTCTGTTTTCCCTAATAAGGTAAATGTTGACTGACATATAGAGTTGTTTTGGCCAAAATTTGCTAGTTCTAAGGAGTCATGAGATAATTTTCAGACAAGGTACTAAAGAGTCCTTTGTAAATGGACTGTTAGTTCCATTTTCTCTAATATTTTTTCTTATTTTTTAAAAGGTATTAAAGGAGAGTGCCTTATGAATGCTATTACCTTGCTGATCTTGCATAACTGGGCAAGCCAAAGCTTTCCTTCTAACATGGCTTCCCTGACACAGGACCCCATAACTGAGGCTCTAGTTGATGAGCCTTCCCACACCAAAGATGGAGGATTGGGCAGTATTTCCTCCAGCGGCAGGGCTTTAGGCATGACAGGCTCTGCAGGCTCTGCTTCAGCAGGAGGGGGCGGTGGTAAATCCTCCTGTTGCTCTGCAGGCTTTTGATCTTCATATGAAGTGGGATAATGCAGCTTGAACAAGAGCCCACACAGTTCATGATGATAAGGGCACTCGTTTCCCTGGGCCTGATTTTCCTTTAAATTCCCGCCCACTTGTTTCCAGAGGTGAAGGTCTAGTGTTCCACACTGGGGAACCAAGGATTATAAATTCTAAGTTTGTAATAAGCTTTTCAGTTGTTATTCTGTAACAGAGGCACCACATGCTTTTAATGACTGTTTCAGCACTGTGATATATTGCTGTTGTTCTGTGGACAACTGTTGTCCCACTGTGAAACCTTAGTGGGAAAGAATTCTCTCAAACTTGGAAATCCCAAGTGGGCTTCAATGACTTATTGCGCGGTTACTTTCATTTTCTTACTCTTCGTTTTTGAGGGTTTCCCTGCATTTTGTTGTGTTCCTGAGTCCTCACACAGGGCACCACTTGCTGGGACTTACCAGCAGATCCTGATTGATGGATGAATGATTACTCTGACACAAATTTCTGTGAAAGAGGACAAAGGGAGTGCCTGGCAAGAGGCACCAGAGTGCCCTATTCACCTGCCTCCTTTGGCTTCTATTGTCACAACAGCTTGAACTAAAATTAACCTCTGGACACAATCAGCAGAGTAAGCCTCCTTGAGAAAGCACATGCTTCTATGAGGTCGGGTCTAAAGACTAAACATAGAGATTCCAGCAAAACATCTGGGGGTTCATACTTGGAAAGTCAAGACAGGAGGTCTCGCCTTCAGCAAGGTCCCCCTAAGGTCCCTGACCTTTTGGAGAATCCTCCTTACAGACTTTGCAACTAAGTCCCATGCTTTCCCACAGGACTTCACCATATACATTTTTGGAAACACACTTTAAGCCTTTGCACATAATTCATACACAAACACATTGTGATTGTTTCATGTGTGTGGGGGGGAAGGATTCTTGTTCACCATTAGCTCAGACAAAGCACACTCATTGATTTGTGAAATGGTGAATTATGTAGTTACAACATCTTAAAATATAGGGTACAGAAATCTGTTATTATTTACGTTTCTGTAAGCATTTGCATAATAATAGTTCATTCTCAAATTATGCAATTATCTTTCTCGTCATAGTGTTGCATGGCTATAATCTCTTGACCAGGCTCATACGCCCTAACTACAAGGAGTCCTGCAAATTTTTCATATTGTAATTTGTATATTTGGAAAAGTGTTTTCCCTACTATTATCTCAAAGTGTTTTCCCTACGATTACCAGAAGTAACTTTCATTCATTCGTTCGTTCATTCATTATTTGTTATTTACATAGTCACTCAACACATTTAATGAGTCTCCACTATTAAGGGAAGACAAAGCAGACTCCCGGCCTTAGAGCATCAGGTGGAAGGAGACACACAGGTGAGCACTTCAGTAAAGTGGGGGCATTAAAGGAAGTGTCTGGGCCGTTTTCAAAAGGAAGAACTGCTCTCGAGTCGGGATGGATGGAGGTTTAGTTTTTCCATTTTTTTTTAGTTTGAAAGTATTTCAATGAAAAGGAAAATAACGTCACAAAGACTATTTTTATAATTTTAACCTAAGTGAATAATAACAGCTAGATTTGACTGAGTCAGCTTATTTACTTAATTTTCACAGAAAACCACTATTGACTCCAATTTGCAGATGAGAAAACAAGCATCTTGATGTTAATTACTTACCAGACTTCACACAATAGGAAGTGATAAGCCAAGAATTAAACCCATATTTCTCTGATTTTAGACCCTTTTCTCTTAGCCAGTACACAATAAGTGTTACCATGTTCAATTATCTAGTATTGTGTGTGATTATGAATGTGTCTATATGTGTGTGTGATTATGTATTAATAAGGGTTCTCCAGAGAAACAGGATCAATAGGGATGTTTGTGTCTATTGCAAGAAATTGAATTAAAATACTATAATTGGTAATTATTAGCTGTCAAGCCCCAAGATCAGCAGGGTCAGTCTGTAAGACAGAGCCCCGGAGAGCCAATAGTTGAATTCCCATCTCAGTCTGAAGAACCAGAAGAGCAATGGTGTAGTTGCAGTCCCAGGGCCAGCAGACCTGAGGCCTAGCAGGAACCAATGTTTCAAACTGAGTTCAGAGGCAGGAAAGAAGCCACTGCCCCAGTTTTAAAGAGAAAGAATTCTATCTTGGTGGCTCTCTTTTTGTTTTATTCAGATTTATTTTCTCTTTCTGTTTTATTCAGGTTTTCAACTGATTGGATGATGCTCACCCATATTAGGGAGGACAATCTTCTTTACTTAGTCCTGATTTAAATGTTATTTTCGTCAAAAAGTACCATCACAAAAATACCCATAATGATGTTTAACCAAATATCTTGGCGTTCTGTGGTTCAGGCAAGTTGACATATAAAATTAAGCATCACAATATATAAACAAACAGCAAAGGTTTGAACTGTAAGAGTCTACTTATACACTGATTTTTTTTTAAAAAATCTTTATTGTTTAAATTATTACAAATGCCCCCCCTTTTCCCATGACCTCTTCCAGCTGCCCTCAACCCCCACACCCTATTGTCTGTGCCCATAGGTTATGCATATATGCAGACAAGTTCATTAGTTGATCTCCTCCCACCTTCCCCTGCCTTCCTTCTGAGGTTAGATGGTCTGTTTCACGATCCTGTATCTCTAGTCCCATTTTTGTTCATCACTTTATTTTGTTCATTAGATTACACATATGAGTGAGATCATGTTAGACACTGATTTTTTTCAGTAAATACTGTAAATGCATTTTTAAATGATTTTCTTAACATTTTTTCTAGCTTATCTTAACTAATAAAAGCAAAATATTAAAATTAACCATTTCTCTGGGATGGGGTAAGCCACACCCACCAGCCAATCAGAGCTGATGTATGCAAATTAGCCCAGCCAAGATGGCGGAGGCCACAGCCCCAGTGTGCAGCTTCTCCAGGGCTGCGGCCTCCGCCGTCTTGGAAGCCTCCCGCCTGGGAAGGCATCCAGCACCTTGGGCCTGCGGATGCCTTCCTAGGCGGGAGCCTGGGGTGGGGGAGGCGGGGCCCGGGGGGGGTCCGGCCGGCGCCACCACAGCCTCAGCTTCCCTGGGCAGGAGCCTTCCAGGGCACGAGGACGAGGCGGCCAGATCCCCGCGGGGACGAGGTGGGTGGCCCGTAGGGTCAGTGGGAGCTGTGGCCAGCCTGAAAACTGCCCTCAGCCCCTCACCCAGGCTTGCTACACCCCCTGGGGAGTCTCCACTGGGGAGCTTGGCCAGCTTGCAAACAGACATTGGCCCCTCACCCAGGCTGGCCAGGCACACCAGCAGGTGGACATCCCCAGAGGGGTCCCAGACCAGGAGAGGGCACAGGCCGGGCTGAGGGACCCCCCCCCCCAGTGCACAAATTTTTGTGCACCAGTCCCCTAGTTTTATTATAAAAATACATTATATAATACATATAATAAAATACGTATTAAGCAATTATTTATGTTACTAGTGTCCTGATGCACAAAATTCGTGCACATTAAGAGAATTAATGAGCCTTGGCCAGTTTGGCTCAGTGGCTAGAGTGTCGGCCTGTGGACTGAAAGGTCCCAGCTTCGATTCTGACCAAGGGCATGTACCTTGGTTGCCGGCACATCCTTGGCAGGGGGTGTGCAGGAAGCAGCTGATTGATGTTTCTCTCTCACCAATGTTTCTAGCTCTCTGTCCCTCTCCCTTCCTCTCTGTAAAAAATCAATAAAATATATTTTTTAAAAAAGAGAATTAATGAGAAGAAATATTTTAATATTGCTACTTACCCTTTCTCTATAATAGAAGTGTCAGAGATGAAAGGAAATGAGTAAAATGCATATAAAATCTCCCTCCTGTGAGAGTCTGGGGCATGCGAGGGACCTAGAGTTGAGACCCCACCCACCACCCTCACGTGCTTCGAAAATGTAGGAGACTCAGATGTGGCTGGCCCACCCCCATTGGGTGAGACCTAGACCCAGCTGGCCTCACCCCAGTTAAGCCCTTTCGGGTGGGGGGGTACCAACTCAGGTCCTCCAGCCCAGTGCTGGGGCGGGGGTGTGGCCTGAGGTCCCCCATCAAGCCCTACTGGGCTGGGGGCGCAGTCTGAGGTCTCCCAGCCCAGAGCCTAGGCAGAGGGCATGGCCTGAGGTCTCCTATGTAGATCTGCTGGGTGGGGACCTGAAATACCCCATCATGCCCTGTGGGCAGGGGGCATGGCTTGAGGTCCCCCGTCAAGCCCAGCTCTCCCCCCACCCCCAGCAGTGTCATACCAGTGCTGAATGGGGATGCATGCCAGAGCGCAGGCAGCGTGACATTAGCGCTCGGCTGTAAGTCCCTGTCCCTGGCCCTGCCCACAGACTGGTGGTTACTGGGACACCGCAAAGGACAAATTAGCATATTACCTCTTTATTATATAGATGGGTCAGGTTTCTAGTTGGCTGTTAGTGGTTAATATTGGGGGAGTGAAGGTTATACATGAATTTTTGACTGCATGGAATTTGGCTCTCCTCACTTCCATTTTGTTCAAGAGTAAAGAGTGTGCTCTGTGTGTGTGTGGAGAGAGAGAGAGAGAGAGAGAGAGAGAGAGAGAGAGAGAGAGAGAGAGAGAGAGAGACTAGGCTAAAAAGTGGACATTTGATAACAAGAATTGACTAGTGTCTATTCAGCCCAGTCTGAGGATGAGAGAGAGATGCCATTTCTTGCAAACACTGGTGTGGTACTTTCATATGGTGATGGGATTGTGTTTCTAAACACTCATAGTCAGGGTGAACTGTTAGGTTGCTCATTTGCTTGGGTTCCTCATAATACCATCCTGCTTCCTGTATTAGTTTGGCTAGAGTCAAACTGATTCCTGATGTGGTCATATTTGGGGGTCCCTGGCCATCATTCCCCTACTTCTCTGATAACTCCCCCTTACCTGGCCTCACCCCCTGACATCCATGATCATTCCAGTTTTACACTTGGAGACCCTGTGCTCCAGGCCACAGGTGAGTGGATACTTGGTCCAAGTTGGGTTAGATACTTTGGTTGTGACTGAAAGATGCTGACCAGTTTTCTTAGAATCATTGGAAATGAGAACATCTGTTTGTGAGCAGTAAACGCTGACTCAGAGAGAGAAAGAGAAATGTGCACAGCTGGATAGGAGAATGGAATCCTGGATGTCCTGATCTCTTAATAAATTCCAACTTTATTTCACAGACCTTGAGTGAACTATTACTGCCATCAAGATTAAGTCATTCAGCGAGGGAGCACTTAACTCCTCTGTCAGCCTTCTCTGGCAGCACTGCTCTTCAGCCGCCAGGCACACTCTCACTACAAAAAACAAACCAGGTCTTTTGGCTCAGATGTAAATGTTCATTTGTTCAAACTCAAATCTCTGAAAGTTCTTCACTGATTGCTTTGAAATTTTGACACAACATTGCATTTATATACCTACATTATATAGATGTCACACCTGTGACAGGTAAAAACATGCTTTTTTGGAAAAACAGCGCCATCTGTTGGACGTAAAAGCAACACACGCTACGAACTTAATATTATTCAGTCTGACATTCAAAGCCAGGCAGTCACATACAAATCCGTCAACACTGTTGTGGAAGCAGATGAAGCGGTTAATTATTCAACAGAATTTTGGAATTCACTTGATCTGCCAGGGATGGAATTCAATCGGCGTGCCAATTATTATGTGAAATATCAACCAGCACGGGGCTGGGCCTTGGGCTGGGGCTGGGCTGGGGCTCCGGGTGCAGGCGGCAGCTGCAGTCCCCCCCATGCCAGCGGCTGAGGGCTCACAGGAGTGTGGTGGGCGAGGGTGGGGGAGCTTCCTCGGCTCCGTTTTCCTCCGGTTTTTGGGCGCTCAGCGAGGGCCCCTTGCCAGAGGGAGTCAGGAGCAGCCGGGCTGCTTTGGGCACGGGGCATGGGGTACGGGGTGAGGGCTGCTGGTAAGGAGTGGGGTGCAGGCTGGTGCTGGGAGGCCCGGGCTGCAGAGGTGCACATGTGCAAAGCCAGACGGTGGCGTGTCAGGGGCAGCCACCCAGGAGGGCGCATTGTATACCCACAAGCATTGTGCAATTAAACGTATTAGAAACGTGTGCTTTCTCTTTTCTTTCCTTTCCATTTAACCAGACTGAGCCACAGCAATGCGTGGCGGGTACAGCTAGTAATATATAAATTTATTAATAAATAAACTGTAACAAAAGGATAAAACAACAATAGAGGCATGATATAAAAACAAAAAAAATGGCCCTAACCAGGTTGGCTCAGTGGATAGAGTGTTGGCCTGCAAACTGAAGGGTCCCAGGTTCGATTCCGGTCAAGGGCATGTACCTTGGTTGTAGGCACATTCCCAGTAGGAGGTGTGCAGGAGGCAGCTTGATTGATGTTTCTCTCTCATCAATGTTTCTAACTCTCTATCTCTCTCCCTTTCTCTCTGTAAAAAATCAATAAAATATTTCTTTTAAAAAGATGAATCCTTTAAAAAAACAGCAAAAACATGATATGAAAACAACAAAAACATGATATAAAAACAATAGTGATGCAAACAATGATTGATAAAGTGATTAAACTTATTCTAATATCTCCCTGTACACCACATTAAGAGTGAAAATGTATACCACATTTCAGAGTGCTTCACTAACTTCCCTTGTGATGAAGTATTTAGAACTTTAACTTTAACATCACATGCTCTTCAAACTCTAGAGAAAGCAACATATAACCGACTATGTGGGAAAACAGGTTCAGGTAAGGATATTCCTGCTCTTTCTAGAGTTTGTCCTTGTGATTTATTAATAGTCATCACAAATGCTGGCATCATGGAAAACTGTTGTTGAATCAATTTAAACAGGAGGCCAGTGTCAGAACAACCTCTCCCTCTTCAGATCCTATTAATACTTCAGCTTCGATAATGTTAGGTCATAATCTTTTGATGATAAATCTGGTACCATTGCAAAGACCGCCATTTACTATTAAGATTTCTCAATAACATGATGATTGCACCCATTTTCAATTTTAATTTATGACATGGCATTCCAGAAGGAGTAATACTATTAAGAAATTCGATGGGGCCCTGGCTGGCTTGGCTCAGTAGATAGAGCATTGGCCTGAAGACTGAAGGGTCCCAGTTTTGACTTCGGCCAAGGGCAAATGCCTGGGTTGCAGCACATCCCCAGTGGGGGATGTGCGGGAGGCAGCCAATCGTGATTCTCCCTCAGCATTGTTGTTTCTATCTCTCTCTTCTTCTCTCTTCCTCTCTGAAATCAATAAAGAAATATAAATATATATATATTTTAAAAGTCTATCTTTTAAAAAAAGAAATTCAATGGGAAAATTTTCCTTTTCAGCATCATCTGTGGCATAAATGGAATCATCACTCAAATATGTGTGAAAATCTCCATCAAGTATATCCAAAATTTCTTCATTTAATTTTTGAATGTGCTCATTTTTTGGACAAAGAATTGCACATTTAGATATATATTTTAATATTATCTATAGATATAGTATTTCCAAAAGTAGCTTCAATAATAGGTCCATTACAAGTCATTTCACAGGGGATTTCAATAATACCCATTCCTAAATGAAAACTGCTGTCAAGTTTGCCATCTCCAAGTTTTACTAACCATTCACTATAAGCAGAATCCTCTGATCTCATATTTGTTGTAAGAGACAACTTTCCGAAACATCCCCAAACATCGCAGTACTTTAAACTCGTTTGTACAAATATGGTCGATTGCATAGCATGCGGTACAATACTGAGACATTGTCAAAAATCCCCTCCGAGACAGAAAACCAAGATGGCAGCATGAGGTATATACCTAAATGCACAGCCTCCACACCTATATTATAGAAATACAACCATTCAGATAAACGGCCATCCTCCAGAACCAAGGGAGGGGAACCATTACACCTAGAAAGCAAGAGGAGTGCTCTGAGACTGGACAGAAGCTCCAGGTGCCCAAGGTACGGACGCGAAACGGAGGCAGCGGCGCCAGCGCGTGCGCGGCAGGGCGGGTGAAAGGGAGCGGCAGCGGCAATCGGGTCCGCGGCTCAGAAGATTAAAAACTCCCGGTCGCACGGAATGCAACGCGGCTGTAGGGCAACGAGGCGGTGAAAGACCAGTGGCGTTCTAGGAGTGCTATTCGCAGCTATCACTTACGCGGAGATTCCGGGACTGAGAACTGTGCGCAGACCCCAGGGTTTGGAAAAGCCAAACCCGGTAGAAACTGCCGCATCCGCAGAGGGGACGCCATTGTGAGTCGCTCCACCCCCGGTGATCCTGAGACCCCGCCCCACCCCACCTACAACCCCGCCCAAGCTGTTCGCCTGCCTCCCTGCAGCACAACCTAAGGGTCTGCAGCTGAGACAGAACTCCAATAGATCCAAACTCCAAACAACGAGGAGAAAGGCCTGCAGGTCATTTCCCCCCA
>PVJC01013645.1:0-37682 GCA_004026665.1 Murina feae
TAGCTATGGCGCTTTTCAGCGCTGTGCTGAGAGACACCAGGTCTCTGTGTCCCACGGTAATTGCTGCAAGCAACGCTGAGAGAAACCCGCTTTGAATTTCCTCCTGGTGCCAGTCAGTCCCCCTTCTCTGGGTGTCTGGGTCCTTAGAAACTCGCTTGGAACTGGAGTTCAGAGCCGCTGGGGACTTGTGGCTCTCTCCGTTTTGAAAAAGAACCGCATCCCCCGGTGCCAGCCCTTCCTCGAGCCCGTGCGCGTGCCTCCGTACCTCTGTACTTTGCTTCCGCTGCTCCTCTGAGTCTCAGAGTCTTCTCTAGTTGTAGGATTTTCACTCAGCCAGCCTTCCTGTGGGTGTGAGTGGTGTCCGTGTGTTCTTTTCGAGGTTTTTCTGAAATAGTTGTTCACGGCTGCATTTACGGTGTCTACCCTATGCCGCCATCTTGTTTCCTCGGTATTAGCTGTTTTTATGAGTAGTGCAGTTAATGAAAATTCCAAGTATTACAGGCAGTATGCTTTGGAGTCCACAGGAAGGAGTGATTCCCCCTGAGTCTCCTCTTACTAGGTAGCTCCCTAAGCTTGTTCCAGGCTGCTCTCTTGGGGGCCGCAAGAAGGAGAAGACAGGTAAAACAGGTGAAGCCCACCCTGTGGGATGCAGCAACAGAGGCCCAAGCCCGCCAGGCTGGCCTGAAGAGCCTGCGTTCAGGTCTCCTTGGGGACCCCTGACAGATGGTGGGCTCAGCCAGCTGGGCACGGCCCTGTGGGAGTTGAGGTGAGCACAGTGAGCTCTGAAGGTGCCTGGGTTAACAGTGGCCAGAGCCCAACTTGAACCATCTCTTTATACATGGTAAAAGCCTGGAACCAGCACCCAGGAAGCCGTATGCTCAAAGGGGTTAAAGCTGAGGCTGTGGTGCGCCCAGAACCACAGGTGTTTCTTTTTATCCAACATCTTAGGAGCCCCACTGATGTCTGTCTGCCTTCCTTCCCTCTGTTTACATAGCTCTATCAAGGGGTTTTCCTTTACTCATTAATTTATTTTTTTCATATATTTTTATTGATTTCAGAAAGGAAGGAAGGGAGAAAGATAGAAACATCAATGATGAGAGAGAATCATTGGTCGGCTGCCTCCTGCATGCCCCACACTGGGGATAAGCCTGCAACTAAGGCATATGCCCCGGCCAGGAGTCAAACTGTGGCCTCCTGGTTCATAGGTTGAGACTTACCCACTGAGTCATGCCAGCTGGGCATCGTTAATTTGCTGATTCCCAAACATTAATGACCACTCACCATGTGCTGGTCATGTAGGCCCTAGGAAATCTGGGTCCTCATGGAGTTACAATCTGCCAGAGAGAAAGATTACAACATCATATCAGTTCTCTAAAGGGCTTATCAGCATAGGGTTCTATGGGGCATCTAAATTAGTCTTGGCAAGAAAGGGAAGGAAGACTTCAGGGGAAATTGATTGCTGGTAGAGGCGGTCAGCAATGAGTGAAGAACATTCCAGGCAGAGAAAATAACAAGAAAAGTCTCCGAGGTAAATGAGTGCTTGATCTGTTTGGGGACTGCAAGCAGCTCAATCTTTTGAGAATAGAGTTTGAGGAATAGAGTCAGGAGAGAGGGCTGAAGAGAAAGATGACCATATTTAAAGCGGTACACCATTGACGGGAGGGGGGGGGAATCTATGTTTTTCTTTTCCTTTTATTATTACAAAGAGTAATCGGGACTTTTTTAAAACGCCGCAGGACATGGGACAAATTGTTAAAAATCGGGACTGTCCTGCCAAAAGCGGGACGTCTGGTCACCTTACTGAAGAGGGAAATAGGGGCTAAGGTCATACAGCGCTTTGTAAATCTATTGAGATGTTTGGACTTTATCTTGAAAGTCAAAAGGAAACCACAGAAGTACTTCAACCAGAGAGGACATTGCTCCCCATTTTCAGGTGAGCAAACTGAGACCCAGAGAAGGGAAGTGATGGGAGAATCAAAGGCAGCGCAGGTGCCAAGTCATTAGACTCAATGTGGTGAGTTCATCCTCTTGGGATGCATGCTCGCTCTTGTGCAGAAGGGGGCGCTCTCTCCCGTGATTTGCCACAGAGTGGCTGGAAGGCTGCCCCGTCCAGCTTTTCCTGTTTTTCTTTTTTCCTTTATGATTACTTGCAACTTGTTTTTACAGCCCTGGGCCTTGGAATTAAGCATGTAAGCTCCCATTACTGCCCAGTGCTTTGGGTACCTTATCCCATTAATGTCCATTTACCATGTGCTGGTCATGTAGGCCCTAGGAAATCTAGGTCCTCATGGAATTACAATCTGCCAGAGAAAAATGATTACAACATCATATCAGTTCTCTAAAGGGCTTATCAGCATAGGATTCTGTGGGGCATCTAAATTAGTCTTGGCAAGAAAGGGAAGGAAGGCTTCAGGAAAAATGGAGACTTAAAAGACTCACCTGCCTGAGGTCATACAGCTAAGAAAAGGAGGGGCTGGGACCCTGACCAGTTTGATTTCAAAGCCCTGGGCTGTCCTTCCACTCCTAATATCTTCTCAGCGGGTGACAAATTCAGAAGCAGTCACAGCACAGGCCTCCAGGGGGAATCCTAAGGTGGGCCTGGGGCTTGGGAGTGGAATTGGGAGTCTTCGCCTTTGATTTGCTTAATTGCATTTTCCTCCAGTGGCAGGAAAGACAGCACCTTTAGGACCTGGGCTCCATCAAAAGCATCCCCAATAAGGAGTGTGCAGGAGGCAGCTGATCGATGTTTCTAACTCTCTATTGTTCTCCCTTCGTCTCTGTAAAAAAATCAATAAAATATATATATTTTTAAAAAGCATCCTCTCAGGGACTCTGAGGAACAGGTTACCTCACATACCCCACGAAGGTGTGGGGGAAGTGAGGGGCTGCAGTTGCAGAGCCCAGTGAATGTTGGGGCTTACCCTGTCCCAACATTAGGGAGAAATATTGAACTTGTGGCAAATAAAGGATCTGAAGGTCTACTGGATCCCGAATGGAGGGGCAGGGGAAGGGACTGGTTTCCTACTGGATTAGGAGTATGCAATCTTTAGGGCCTCCATGGCATCTATTGGCAGAACCAATATTTTTCCTCTCTCCTCATGGCCTTTCAAATCTCTGTCCAGACTACAGGCTCTTCCAGGGCCGTTAGGTCTGGGATGTAGTTCTGGAAGAATCCCTGGCTATGGGATTCTGTTGGAAATGTTGGGTCCTATGTCCCAATGCCGTGTGCATACATGGCTTCTGGCTGAGCACGGATTGGTGCCACGTAGGCCCGGCAGGCCCGGCAGGCCCCAGCTGTGGCCCTGCAGTTCTTCCTGGCCCGGGCCCCAAGTCAGAGACTGCGAACACAGCACCAAACTTAGAGCCAAGAGGAACTGAAGCATTTGGAACAGGAGGAGACAGGAGACCAGGTCAAAGTCCTGGTGGCTGGGGAAGAGGTAAGAGGGTCACGTAGGGCATTTGAGTCTTCTAATTGGGTCAGGCACTATGCTGGTGCACTAGATCCGGTGTCAATCACAACAGACTGGGCCATTCCCTCTCTCCTGGCCCTCACAGCATTGTGGGGGATAGATGAAGCAATTGGTGCTAAGTGCTGTGATGAGGGGAGTAGGGGCTTGTGGGAACAAAGAGGTGTACCCAACCCAGACTGGAGTGGATCAGAGATGATGGCATCCAAGCTGAGAATTAAAGGGCAGGTAAATCAGCCAGGGGGGTTCATGAGGCTCTGAGCCCCAGAGGGACAGCCTGTGCTCATCACATAGAGGCACTCGGTAAATATAACTTGGGACAAATTCAGAAACAAAGTTTATGTGCACGGGGTGTGGGGGCAGAAACATATGTTCTAAGAGAAGACAATACTGTATGAGGAAAGGTCCAGAGCAGGGGTCCTCAAACTTTTTAAACAGGGGGCCAGTTCACTGTCCCTCAGACCGTTGGAAGGCTGGACTATAGTTAAAAAACACACACAACTATGAACAAATTCCTATGCACACTGCACATATCTTACTTTGAAGTAAAAAAACAAGGCGGCAAAAACACCCGGCAGGCTGATAAATGTCCTCGGCAGGCTGCATGTGGCCCGCGGGCCGTAGTTTGAGGACCCCTGGTCCAGAGCCAAACAATGGCAAAATGAGTTCTGGGCATTGCAAACCGTCAGTCTGGCTGGAGCCTGGCAGGTGCATGGTCAGAGGCTAGGCATGTGCCATGCCTCTGGATTTCGACTTTACCCCAGGATGGTGGTGAACTGTTGAAAGGTGTGTCATCTCAGCTCTGTCCCTCACTAGCCACGTGAATCTGGGCATTAAATCACTCCTCTGATCCAGTTTTCCATCTGTAAAATGACAACTACCTCATAGGGTGGTCCTTGGATAAAATGAGATCGCACACATGAAGTGTGCAGGACAGAGCAGGCACACGGGTGGCACTCAAGAAAAGGTAACTTGTCCCTTGGTATCCATGGAGGATTGGTTCTAGGATGTCCATGGATACCAAAATTCACAGGTGCTCAAATCCCTTATATAAAATGGCACATGCCCTGACCGGTTTGGCTCAGTGGTTAAAGCGTCGGCCTGCGGATTCAAGGGTCCCGGGCTCAATTCTGGTCAAGGCATGTACCTTGGTTGCGGGCACATCCCTGGTAGGGAGTGTGCAGGAGGCAGCTGATCCATGTTTCTCTCTCATCGATGTTTCTAGCTCTCTATCCCTCTCTCTTCCTGTGAAAAATCAATAAAAAATAAATAAAATGGCCCTGACCGGTTTGGCTCAGTGGATGGAGCATCGGCCTGCAGACTGAAGGGTCGCAGGTTCGATTCCGGTCAAGGGCATGTACCTTGGTTGCGGGCACATCCCCAGTGGGAGGTGTGCAGGAGACAGCTGATTGATGTTTCTAACTCTATCCCTCTCCCTTCCTCTCTGTAAAAAATCAATAAAATATATTTAAATAAATAAATAAATAAATAAATAAAATGGCACAGTGTTTGTTTGTAACCTACACATATCCTCCTGTAGACTTTAAATCACCTTAGATTACTTATAACATCTAACACAATGGAAATGTTATGTCAGTAGTTGTTATACTGTATTGTTTAAGGCATAGTGACAAGAAAAAAACTTTGTATATGTTCAGTTCAGACACGCAGCCACTGTGGGCCTCACTACATAGTACAACATCAGCAATAAAGGAGCATTAAAAACATATATATATTCAATCTGGGGTTGGTTGAATCCGTGAACGGGATGTGGATCCAAAAGGCTGACTGTGGTATCACTTAAGGCCTCCATGAAGAGACAGTGGTGGCACCGGGAACACACAGTGCTGAGGCTCCAGCTTGAGGCCTTTGGACACAGCGGGACACTGCAGAGCAGGACCTGATAGCCCTCTATGACCTGCATGAGCAGGGCACCCGAGCACAGATATGCCATGTGTTATAGGTTAGTAGGGACAGAGGACAGGCCTTGAGCTGGTGACCATGCTGGCTAACCGACAGACACCTCTGAATCTGGGCACTGGTGTTCCAAGCCTGGAGGGAGCTGTGGGAGGAACAGACCATGGCCACAGAGTGTCACCACCACAGCCTGCTGGCTGGCATCCTGCAAGACACCATAAACCTGGCTGCACAGAACCAGAAGCTCTGGCAGGTTTCGGACTAGGCTGGGGCAGTCATGCTGGATCCTTGCTCTGGGGAGAAATATGGTGATTAGGAATCCTTCAGGAGCGGTTTCCTCTCACCTTTTCTTTCTTTTTTAATTATTTACTGATATTAGAGAGAGATGAAGCAAGGGGCCGGAGGTGGGGCTGAGGAGTGGGGAGAGAGAAACAGCGATTTGTTGTTCCACTTATTTATGCATTCATTGGTTGATTCTTGTATGTGTACTGACCGGGGATTGAACCTGCAATCTTGGTGTATCAGTACAACACTCTTAATCAATGGAGCTTCCCTCAGGACCCTCTCCCTTTACTCTTTGTTGTTGTTAATCCTCACCCAAGGATATTTTTCCATTGATTTTTAGAGTGGAAGAGAGGGTGAGAGAGACACATCCATTGGTTGCCTTCTGCATGTGCCCTGACCAGGGCCAGGGATTGAGCCTGCAACCCTGACTACCCTTGACTGGAATGGAACCTCGGACCCTTTAGTCCGCAGGTTGATGCTCTACCACGAAGCCAAACCGGCTAGGGCTCTTCTTATTCTTAAGGGTCCTAGAAGGAAGAGGAAGTTGGGACACAATAACCAAGCTAACCTTCATTATAATTAATACCATCACTAACCACGTCTCAGTGTACCAGTCCCTGCTAAGCACCTAGTATCTATTATTTCACTTAGCCTTTTCTACTACCCAAAATAATTCTAAAGCCAATTTCTGAGCTAAGGCAACTAAAACTAGGAGAGGTTAAATATATGCCCAAGGACAGTCAGCTAGGAAGTGAGAGTTCAAATTCAGGTCTAGTTTGCTATAGCTCTACACAGCCGATAGTAGTAGTTCACAAACTGCAGTGCATCAGTCACCTAGGAAGCTGCTTTAAAAAAAAAAAAAGCCTGGCTGGTGTGGCTCAGTGGTTGAGCACCAACCTATGAACCAGGAGGTCACAGTTCGATTCCCAGTCAGGGCTTATGTCCGAGTTGCAGGTTTGAGCCCCAGGGTGGGGCATGCAGGTGGCTAATCAATGATTCTCTCATATTGATATTTATATCTCTCCCTCTCCCTTCTTCTCTGAAATCAATTACAAAAAATTTTTTTAAAAGGAGGAAGAAAAAAAAAGATTCCCTTACCCCACTCACTTAAGATTCTGCTTCAATGTCTGAGACTTTTAAAAAAAAGTTTACCAGGTACTCTTCCATGGGAGCAGGGCCTGACATTCCTCCGGCCATGAGGTCAGGCGACAGGCAGGAGGATCAGTGAGGGTCCAGAACAAACAAGAATCATAACCACATTGAGTCCTGAAGAGTTTGGCCAAGTCTAGTTTGTCCTGCTGGGCCTAGTGTCTTCTATTTCCAAGATGCTTCCAAATTCCCCAGCACCCAAGTTTTATGCTTCAGGAAAAATTCAAAAGTTCTGTGACCGAGATCAGTCTTGGCTCCATGGAACCCTGAGAGGAAATAATGCTTCTGGCAACAGTGAGGGAGAAAACAGCCTTTTCTCCTAGTCTACCAGTATGTTACCCCAGGACGAAGATGCTAAGGGCACCAGGGGAATGAAAATGAGAGGAACTATGTAACACAGAAGACACAAGACAATCAAGATTGATTGTAGGAATCGCCTACACTCCAGAATGCTTTATTAAGACCTTATTTTATTGCTTATTCGGTCTGACATTGACTGAGCTATACACGCTTTCCTGTGCTGGTCCCAGGTCACTGTGCAGAGCTTCTGTGGCTGTTGGGAGGTGGGACACTGCTAGGCAGGGGCAGGACCTAGAACGGTAACTCCTAGGAGCTGTACAGGGTCTTTGGGTGAGTAGAGAGATCAGGAGTATAAGCCAGAGCCCAGGGAAACATTTCCTGAGATGAGCCAAGCCCCAGCCCCTCTGGGGTTTCCAGAACAGAGGCTGGGTGTGGAGAGCAGCACTGTGGAAGGAGCAGGGATGCAGTCTCCAGGCGATCCTGGAGCTACAGGAGCCCAGCAGAATGGCCAAGGTGATGGGTGTAGAATATGTGGCAACTGGGCTTTCCTGTAGGACGGGGGCGGGGGGAGGGCACTGCATTCATGCAGGATAAGACAGGGAACCTGTTCCATCAGAGACGGGGTCATCTCTCAGGTCTAGGTATTGATGCTCCCTTAGTTTCCTAGTCTGGAAGAACTTGGGGGGGGGGCGGGGAAGAGATGGAGGGTACGGGAGGGTGATGTTTAAGAGTTTCCAGTTCCTTAACCAAACCCTCTCAGGGGTATACCTCCATCTACCCATCTGGTTGCTCTCTCCCCCCGAGCTTTTCTCACAAGGCACTTGTTACAGGGCTGCTGAGGGAAAGGGAGCTAGGAGGCGGCTCTTATGGTAACGCCCAACCTCCAGGGTCCGGAGTCCAGGTGGAGGTGGTCAGGGGCTAGTGGCTGCCATAGTACAGGTGCACTGCCAGGCCAATGAGCGGTGTGGCCAGGAAGAAGGTGGCTGGGAGCTGCAGTCGCAGCAGAGCTGCTGAGAGCACGGCATTGACCACCAGCGAGCAGGACACCACAAAGAGGCGTGTGATGCTGCTGCCGTGCTTCATGACAGCCGACATGAGCAGTCCATTCAGTGCCTGGCTGAGCACCACGAGTGCTGCCCATCCTGAGAAGCCCTCCAGGAGGCCTGGGCCGGGGCCGCCACCTGCATGCAGACCGAGATTCAGGAGCACACCAAACGTGTAAAGGAAGAGGTTCTGAAGTGCCAGGGGCAGCCGCTGCCGCTTCAAGAGCAGCTCTGTGTACACGGAGGACAAGCCCGAGATGAGGCAGTACAGGATGAGGAGCAGCAGTCCTAGTGGAGTGATATGCAGGGGCATGGGGCCAGCCTTAGCTGCTGGAGGGGACCCAGGGAGGGTGCTCCCAGGGTCCTGGAGGCCACCAGCTGCATAGCAGGCCCCTGCTGCCATCAGCAGCAGCAGTGCTAAGCCCTGGCGTGCAGAGAGGCGGCGCCGGAGGCAGAGGCAGTAGAACAGGGCCGTGCTTCCAATCTTGAGATTGCTCAGCACCTGGTAGGTGCTGGGGTCCATGTGTCGTTGAAGATAGATCACTAGGTTATTATTAGCGCCGTAGAGCAAGGCTGGAAGTGCAAAGGGGGCAGCCTGGCGCCAGGGCGGGCCCCCCTGGGGCCATGCTTGCCGGCCTACCAGGAGGGAGAAGGCGCACAACACTAGCTTGGTCAGCTCAGTCAGCAGCACAGCTGAGGAGGGTCGGAAGGGCACACGGCCATCCACATGGCACAGCGCCAACAATGGTGCATGGGCACCATACATGGCAGTTGACAGAAGAAGCATCAAGGTCCAGCGGGCCTGCCTGGGACGGCCCAGGCCTGGCACTCCCCCGTCCTCCACACTCATGCCCACATCAGACCCCGGTGGCCTGTGTAACTAACAAGGGGCAGTGAGGATTGTGACACGTTTGAGGAGAATCAAGATACGGAGTTGGCTCCCAGGAGGCAGGAGCTGTGGCACGTCAGCTGCAGACTCCACACTCAGGGTGGGAAAGGGTCTGGTGGCCTTAGAAGCCACAGTCTTGGGATCAGTCCCATTGGGTCAGGGAGGGAAGGAGGTATCGAGGATGCTGGCTGAGGAGCCACTGCCCACCCTCCGCAGGTAGGGACACAAGGATGAAGGTGGCAGGAAACTTGGAGACAGCAACTGGGTGACAACCAGGGAAGCCAGGTATGGTGTCTGTGGTCGAAAGGCCGCCACCTGCAGGCCCCAGCTTCTCATCCTGCCTCCCCGACAGGATCCAGAGCTAGTCGGGCCCTTTTCGCAGCGACCGCAGATAGTCCCTTATTGTCTTCTCCACATTGGGTACAGCATACGCCTGAGCTGCATAAATGCCAGTGCAGGTGCCCACAGCAAAGCCCAATACCGCCGATGCCCTCAGTTTGGCCACCACGTAGCCAGCCAGGAAGCCTTTGAGGAATGGGGAGGACACGAGCGAGCCATCCTGTGGAAGAAGATTCAGGAGGAAACTCAGTAGGTTCTCCCCTTCTCTAACCAGGAGCTACTCGATCTGGGCTGAGAGCATCCCATCACCTGCTCCTTCTTACTCTGGAAAGCTGTAGTACTCTCTCCAAAGGTTTTCTCAAGGTTCTGGACGCACAAAAATAACCTAGGAGTTCTGACCACATAATCTCAGAACCCTGGGGCCAGGAGGCTCCGAACACAGACCCCTACTGCCACAAGGCCCCAGAGGAACCTGAGCCCGCTTGCTTCTCATTTCCTAGCATGCTCACCCACGACTGCGGCCAAAACGAACGGCTTTCGCCTCCCTGCTCATCATGCTACTTCCCACCGCAAGGACCCCGCACATGTTGTTCCATCTGCCTGGAACGTTCTCTCCTCCCCCTTCACCTAGTTAACCCCTACTGAAGATCTCAGATCCAGTGCCATTTTCTCAGGGAAACTTTTCTTGCAGTCACAGAGAACAGACCCTCAATAGCACTTGCTGAAGAAATCTCTTCCACCCGTTTCAAAGCCTATTGGGTAAGGAAGCCTAACGGGGGTGGTGTCAGATGCAGTGTTACCTGGCCCACACCACTTCTGACTTCGTCTTCCACACGCTGCTGAAGGTGCTCTAGCTGGTTCTTGAGAAAGGCCAGGTCCTTAAGCTTGGGCAAAGAGTCCTACGGAAAGGGAGAGACGGGCTCCAGCAGACTGACCTAGTCCCATCCCCTGCTCGAGCCTCTCAGAGGCTGGGGAGAAGGTGGGATGGGTTGAGCCTGAGATCTCTTTACCTAAATACCTTCCTGAGATGACACTGCAAAGGGAAACAGGGCACGGAGAAGGATAGCATTCACGCTGGGGCCAGGAAGGGGGTGGCAGATGGGATGTGCATCAGTAACTTCCAGGAGCTTCGTATAAGCAAGCCGTGTGTAGGGAAAGCGGGAAGGGCAGCTAATTAGATCCATCAGGAAAATACTAATGACTTGACTACTGAGCCCCAAGTCCTAATGCAGGGACTAGCAGGCACTTAGTAACTGTGTGAGTGGTGCTGAGCTTTCAGATCAAAAGTAAATAACGGCCCAAGGCGGCTCCCTGGGCAATTTGGAGGTAAATCTGGTTTCTGCCCCGGCTTCCCCCTCTTCCCCACCCAAGGCCACCCCAAACTGACTGTGTGCCTATGCATGCTCCTGGCGGGAGCTGCTGTCTGTAGGGCTCAATGAACTGAGCGGTTTTGACGCATCAAGTATGAACTCCAGTGTGTGTGCCAGTGAGTGTTTGAATGAGGGTGTGTCCGTATGAATTTGGAACAAGGTGTCTCTGGGAGGGGAAATTCCCTGGGCTCAGGCATGGGGCAGAGTCAGGCGTGTGTCCGAGTGGACGGGTCTGACTGTGAGCAACCAGGTACTGAGCCGGACCCCGAGGGGAACCCTGGGCTCCTCAGCAGTTTGCCTCCTGCAGTGCTCCGCCACCCTCCTGCGCACTGTTGCCGTGGACGTGAGCCAAGTCCACCCCCGGGGAAAGCAAGGGGCATCCCCACCCATGCGCTGTCCTTCCCCAGGACTAAAACGGTGTGACTACCACCCGACTAGAGACCGCCCCGTGGCCACTCACCTTGTCATCCGCCATCTTCCCTCGTGGAGCTTGTTGCGCAGGCGCAGCCCCGCCCCCTCCCTCCACCAAGTGCCCGTCATTACTGAGGGCGGACACTTCCGGGACATTTTTTTGAAAGGTTGGAGGTGCTTTTTAAAAAATTTTTTTAAAAAAAATGTATATAGAAATATATTTTTATTTCAGAGAGGAAGAGAGAGAATCATTGGTCGGCTGCCTCCTACAGGCCCCACACTAGGGATGGCGCCTGCAACCCCGGCATGTGCTCTGACCAGGAGTCCGAGGGTGCCCGCCTGGTTCACAGGTCCACGCTCAACCCGGAGCCAGGCCAGCTGGGTTAGAGGCGCTGGCTTGGCAGCCGAGCTCAGGCGGCCTTCGGTCCGCAGACACTGCCACGTGACTCCTCTCGGTGCGCTGCTGCGCGTGCGCGCGCACGACCCGGGCGTGACGCTCTCGCAGGGGCGCGCGGGGGCCGGGCGCACTTTCGCCTGGCGGGTCACCGGCGGCCTGAGGAGCTCACGGCTGCGCGGTGCCGGCGGGCGCGCTGGCCTCGGCGCTCCTCCCCGGTCCCCACACCAAAGCGCGCGCCCGCTCGGGGATCCAGACGCTTGTTTACGTGCGTCGCCTCCCGGCGAGCGGCGCTGCTCAGTCCCGTCATATTTGAGCACCGGGACGGCCCCCGCCCCGCCCCGTATTTGAGTGGCGTCCGCTGGCCCGGCTGACTCCGGCGCACCGAGGCTGGGCTTGTCGGCGCAGCAGCTCCGGAGGCCGAGCTGGGCTGAGAGTGCAGGCCGGCAGAGGCCGGCCGGGACGCGGTCGGGGCTATGCTGGGCAAGGATTACATGCTGGCCATAATTCTGGTCAACTGCGATGGTGTGCACGGGAGGGGTCCGTTGGGAGGGAGGACCGGGACTTGAGAGGGGAAGAGGGAAGGTGAAGGGCTGCCCCGAGGCTCAGACACAGGGAGGAGGGTAGGTCCTGGGGTGAGAACCAGGGTACAAATGAACCTTGATCTTTGCGCTGTAATAATATCCAAGATTGGGAGCCTGGACCGTCTGCCTGGACCTCCAGCATAAGGGTTGACAAGGTGTTATTCTGAATCCACAAATAGGCCCTCCTTCTCCAATCCTGTGTTCCCCCTCCTCATTCCGTGTTCCTCTAGATGACTTGTGGGGGGACCAGAGTCTGGAGGGAGAGCCAGGCCTGCCCCCTGGCTGGAGAAAGATCCACGATGCTGCGGGTACTTACTATTGGCACGTACCAAGCGGTAGTACCCAGTGGCAGCGCCCAACCTGGGAGCCAGGAGATGCAGAGGACCCGGGCACGGTAGGTGGAGTGTGAGGAGGGGGCCTGAGCCCATGTGTGGACCTAGCCTGCTGCTACACTGACTTAGCCCCCTCTCTGCAGAGGCCGGAAGGGATTTGGGGACTTCGGCCCCCCAAGGGGAGATCCTTCTCCAGCCTGGAGAGCTCACTGGACCGGAGGTAACAGGGATAGGCCAGGCCAGGCCAGGCCAAAGGAAAGGCTTGGGGTTCCGTGGCACTCAGACATGCAGCTGGATCCACAGTCTGCTTTGCAGCCCAGGCTCTGAACTCTGCCTCATGTTTTGACTCAGTATTTTGAGGTTTGGTCTAGTTTCAAGCTGTCTTTTGCCACATGTTCTTCACTGTATTCTGCCTCCTGACTTACCATGTTCTGGACCTTGGGCACTGTCCTCGGATCTGTCCATGGAGATTCCTGTCCTGTGTTCTAGGGTCTCTTCATCCCCACTTGGAGCTCTGGTTCACATTTGAACCCTGCTCTGTGTTTGCAACTTTTATTCTGTGTCCTGTGCCCTGAATTTTTCTTCAGATTCTGTCATACTCTTTTTGTTACATTTGTTTAATATGACCTGGGGCTTCCCTGCTCTGGTTTTATATTGGGACTTTATATTCTGGGTCTTATCGCACATCTTTTGCCAGTAGTCTGTGCCTCACCAGTGTCCCTTCTGTAGGAAGTGTGGTCCCTTACCAGCTCTGCTCTGTTCCAGTAACTCTCTGTCCTGGCATGGTGAGGAATCCTACATCCAGAGCATGGAACCAGGGGCCAAGGTAGTGACTTGGGCCTGAGGGCCAGCCCTGGCATTGGGAAAGGCCCCAAGGGAAAGGTCAGGGGTGGGACTGGGCTGAGCAGAGATGATCAAGGGAGGGGGTATTCAGAGGGTTTGTATGTGTGTAGCCTGTGGCATCTTCTGTCCTACTCCACCTCTACTCACCTGGGGCCCTCCTGTCCTTTCTCCTAACCTGTCAGTGCTTTTCAGTCCGCTCTCTGGGCTGGGTAGAGGTACCCGAAGAGGACCTGGTACCAGGGAAGAGCAGTATTGCGGTCAGTAACTGCATCCAGCAGCTGGCCCAGACCCGCAGCCGGAGCCAGCCCCCAGCTGGTGCCTGGGGCGAGGTGAGCTAGCCAGCCCTTCAAGGACTCAGCTCAGGATCCAGCAGAGGTGGTTGTCTCTGAATTGTCTGTTCCCCATGGCAACCACCTTCATGGGCGCTCTGTGCTGCCCTCTGTCCTTGGCAGGGCCAGAACATGCTAATGATCCTGAAGAAGGATGCCATGAGCCTGGTGAATCCCCTGGACCACAGTCTGATTCACTGCCAGCCTCTGGTGCACATCCGTGTATGGGGTGTGGGCAGCTCCAAGGGCCGGTGAGGACCCCAACATTCTCTCAAGTGAAAGTTGCTCCTTCCACCTACTGCGGGCTGTGTTCCCCACCGATGCTGATCCCTTGTACTTAAACCCTTGGACACAGATCCTCTGACATGGATCCAAGCTCTGCCTTCCCTGCCTGGTGCAGCCCTGGTTGGGGAGGGTGGGCCCAGCTCAGCAGGGACAGATCGGGGAGAGCCTGAGAGGCTGAGCTGATTCTATCCTGTTCTCCCACATGCTTCCGGAACAGTGATAGGTGAGTGACAGCCAGGTGACTTGGGCCCCAGCCCTGACTTCCCTGTCCATCCTTTCCATATCCCTTGCCCGACTTTCCAGCCTCTGCAGACCGCCCCTACCCAGTCTCTACCCCAGCCCCATCTCTGACCTGCCAGGGACTTCGCTTTTGTGGCGGGTGACAAAGACAGCTGTATGCTCAAGTGCCATGTGTTTCGCTGTGATGTCCCTGCCAAGGCCATTGCCAGTGCCCTACATGGGCTCTGTGCTCAGGTAAGGGCCAGGAGTGGGGTAGGGAATGTGGGATGGAGCTGGGTCTGAAGTTGCCAGGGGGGTTGGGGCAGGGTGGTATTGACTCCCTTACCTCAAGTCCCTTCTCCCTGTGCCTCAAGCCAGCTGCATTTTGTTTCAGATCTTGTCAGAACGAGTAGGGGTCAGTGGTGATTCCCCTTCTTGCTCCCTAGACACCATCTCCCCTGAAGATCTGCCGAGGCAAGGTATGGGGAGGAAGGTCCTGCGTTGCAGCAACAGATTATTTTAGTGAAAGATGGGAGGGGGTCCTGGTTACTTAGTACTTCCTTGGAGATATGGGACTTCTGGTTCCAGGAATCCAAGCCCTGGATTGGAGGCACATCCATGGTCTTTTCTTCTATCTTCTGCTTGCTCCAGCTCTCTCAGAAGGGTGGGGCTGTTGAGAGAGCATGCAGGCCAACATGCTGTGTATATTTCAGCGGAGCTGCTGGATGCGGTGAGCCAAGCTGCTCAGAAGTACCAGGCACTGTATATGGGGACCCTGCCAGTCACCAAAGCCATGGGTGAGGACTGAGCAGGCTGGAGGGGGTGTCGGGCTGCTACAAGGGGAAGGGGAAGATGGGTGAGGTGGGATCTACAGTTTCTCAGTGTGCTTCCATGGTCCTGTGTGGCCTGGATGTACCACCTTTCCCAACTCAGGATTCTAAGCCCAGCCCCAGGTATTCTCATCTCTCTGAATTCCAAGACAGTGAGAGGGGCCTAGACGCACCCTGTAGATTCCTGCCTTCTTATGTCTGGGAGACACCATAGTGGGTATGTCCCCCCAGGAATGGATGTGCTGAACGAGGCCATTGGTATCCTCACCACCCGAGGGGACCAGGATGCCTGGGTCCCTGCCATGCTCAGTGTGTCTGACTCTTTCATGACTGCACATCCCATTCAGGTACCAGAAGGTGAAGTTGGGGGCTGTGGAGGGGTGGACTGGGGTGCTGGGTATCATTGCTTGCTCTTGGAAAGAGCTCAGTGGGTCCACCGTGCTGAGCCCTCTAGTGACTAGGCCTGGTGTGGGCAGGCAGAGGCTGATGCAGAGGAGGAGCCACTGTGGCAGTGCCCTGTGCGTCGTGTGACCTTTATCGGTGTCGGCCGCGACCCGCACACCTTTGGCCTCATTGCTGACCTGGGCCGTCAGAGCTTCCAGTGCGCAGGCTTCTGGTGCCAGCCCCACGCGGGGGGACTCTCCGAAGCTGTGCAGGCCGCTTGCATGGTGAGTTAGGGGTGGGGTGGTGGGTGGGGTGGCCCTGCAGCTGCTTTGCACTGGTGACTGGGGCTCAAGATTGGCAGCCTTTCCAGCATCACAAACCAGTGATACAGGCTTGACCATGGTGCTTAGTATTTCATTTGGCCCTCACGCTCTTTTGAATAAGTTTTAATGAGCTGCCAGGACATTTCACACAGTAGTGGCTATTCCTGTTTTTTTTTTAAACTATCAGAATCATGCATAAATTTCAACATTGGGCTGGAATTGTGTAGGGGCTGTGCCCTATCAGTTGGCATTGTCTTGCCTTTGTTTTCATTTAGGTTATTTCCTGGTATCTGTGGGCATTTAAATATGGAGAGTTCTCAGTCTTCAGTTTACTCACTCAACAAATACATGAATGCCTGCAGGGACTGTACCTGACCCTGGGAATTCAGTGGTATAGAGGGCACGGCCTTAGGTTAAAGCAGAGACAGACCAGAAAGAAGTTGTACACTACAGGATAATGGAGGGGTAGGTCCATTCAGGGGTTCAAGAAACTCTACCTGTAAGAGGTGATAGGAAGTGGAGAGTCGAAGGTCCAAGGAAGAAGTTAGCCATGTGAGGAGGAGTAGGACATAAGGTGTGCCAGGCACAGGGAACTCCAGCTGTGAAGGTGAGAGATGTTAGTTAGTGTATCTGAGAGACTAGTGTATCTGGAGTGCTAGCTGGATGGAGTGACAGATGGGGGCAGAAAAAATGGCGGAAACCAGGTCATGAAAGAACTTACAGGTCAGGGGGATGAGTTCATTTTGCCCGGAGGCATTTCTGAGCCATTGAAAAGTGTTGAGCAGGACAGTGAAATCAGGTGGATAGATTAGGAAGCCTGCTTAAGCTATAGTGTAGGGAAAAGATGTGGAAGATACAGGAAGTAGGCAGACCATCGAGGACCCCGCGGAATTCAAATGAGAGAAGACTGGGGTAGTTGCACGGGGAATGGAGTTTGAATGGAAGACCTCCTTGACTAGGGAATCCACTGTGCTAGGGGCTAGTCCACTCTAGTGAGAGATGGGGGAGGAAGGGAAGAGAGAGAGAGAGAGAGAAAGAAAGAGAGACAGGCAGCATATAGTGGTAAGGTGTGGTAAAGAGCACAGGTCTGCAGTCTGACAGACTAGGTTTGAATCTCAATTCTACCATTTTTTGGCTAGGTGACCTCGGGAAGTCATGCATTCTCTCTAATCTCAATTTCCTCATTTGTAAAATGATGATAGTAACACCTGATAAATAATTGGATAGTTACATTATACAAAGCAGATAGCACAATGTCCAGCCCCCCTTAAGTGCTCAGTAAATATCAAGTGTTATATTTTTATTCTTGAGCGACCTGGGAATGCTGTAGATGAAACCTTGGCCAGTCCCCTGCCCTGCAGAAGCGCTCAGGGAGTCCGAGGCAGAAAGGAGCTAGATCCTCACATACCCATTCTCCCTAGGTTCAGTACCAGAAGTGTCTTGTGGCTTCTGCATCTCGAGGCAAGGCCTGGGGTGCCCAAGCCCGCGCCCGCCTGCGACTCAAGCGGACCAGCTCTGTGGACTCCCCAGGAGGTCCCCTGCCTCTCCCCCTACTCAAAGGAGGTGTTGGAGGTGCAGGGGCTGCCCCTCGAAAGCGGGGCATCTTCTCTTTTCTTGATGTCTTTCGACTGAAACCCTCTCTGCTCCATATGTCCTAAATGGATCTGGGAGAACCGGGGTAACGAGGCTCTGGGTCCTTGCCAGGGACATGCAGCCTCTCACCCTTTGGAACCTTCTCCATCTGCCCCTCGAACCTTGTGCACCCTGTATTTATTGCCCAATTTATTAATTGTTTATATGGATAACAGAGGCCCTGCACCACATCCTAGGACCCTGGCTCTCCTTTCCCTGGGTCCCTGTGTTCCTTGCCAGCTTTGGATGGTTGGCTCTACCTCAGCAACACTTTATAGCAAAATAAGTACAAATAAAAATCCCTCAGTGACCTCACTGGGTGTGAGTATATTGGGCCTGGAGCAAGGTTGGGGGTTAACCTGTGTGAGGTGGGTGTCTGTGTCTGTGCTTGGTGTTGGTGGCTGCCTATAGTCACATGAGGATATGGGTGTGATGGAAATCTGACTTCAATAAATATATTTGCTAATGTCTTCTCTATCCCAGGCACTAAACTAAGCATTGGGATAAAATAGGCTTTCCACTTTCTGAGACTAACAAGGAGGAAGAAGAACAAAATAGAAGATAGTATATAGTACAACTAGGAAATCTCAGAGGGTTTGGGAGCTCAGATGAGATACAGCCTGGCCTAAAGCAGGATATACTAGGCTTCCCGATGAGTTGATATCTGAGTACTGAAGGAATTTTGTACTAGTAATCAAGCCTAGAGTGTTTGTGTAGAAACAGTGGTCAGAGGTGAGGTTCTAGAGCAAGCATGTCAAACTCAAAGGCTAACACGGGCCAAATAAGGTTTAAGTTTATGTGGGCCTCAAAAAAACCAAAAGTTTCAACTTTCATAACATAGGTTTATATTTCATAGAGACATGTTGAATACAAAGGGCTGAAATAAATGAGTAATTATTAACAAAATGAGAATCTTTTTAAAAAATTAATATTTTTTCTTGAACATTAACTTACCAGACACCAAAATTAATAAGTATAATGCAAATAAACCTACTTTTCTTGTTCTCTGAAAGCAAAATATTTCCTGTTGCACACGCCAAACAGGTCAGTCCAAGACTAATGACATGGCAATCGGCTGCTAAAATACTCACTGCTAGTATTAGAAGAGAGAAATGGTGCGCCTTTGCGTAAGGCGTGCAAGAGAAATAAATGCAACGCAATTATAGTAATCAGTCATTAGCAAACGTTGTAGTTTGTTAGTAATAATTAGAGGCCTGGTGCACATGCACTGGTGGGGTCCCTTGGCTTGGCCTGTGGGAATCAGCCGAAACCGGCTCTCTGACATCCCCCAAGGGGGTCCTGGACTGCAAGAAGTCAGTTCTCAGGTGAGGCACCCTGGAATCAGGCTCCCTCCTCTCTGGTTCTTGGTGCATCACTTGAGAACAGCAGCTGCCAAGTCACTGCAGCTGGCAGCTCCTGCATTGAGTGTCTCTGCGTCACTAGTGGTCAGTGAGTGTCATGGCTACCAGTTGGACAGTCACTTAGGCTTATCCTATATAATAAAAGGCTAATATGCACATCAACCAAATGGCCGAATGACTGATCACTGTGATGTGCACTGACCACCAGAGGGCATTCGCTCAACACAGGAGCTGCCCCCTGGTGGTCTGTGTGCTCCCACAGGGGGAGCACTGCTCAGCCAGAAGCCCTGGGCTAGGCTCCCAGCTGGCAAGCACAGCTGCAGTGGTGGGAACTTCACCCACCTCTGTGGCAGTCAGACATCTGAGGGCGTCTGGACTGCTAGAGGCACCCTTCTAGCTGAGGGACTCTCCTCCCCCAGTGCATGAATTTCGTGCACTGGGCCTCTAGTGTATCTAAACTAATAAAAGCGAAATATTAAAATTAACCGTTTCTCTGAGATGGGTAAGCCACGCCCACAAGCCAATCAGAGCTGCTGTATGCAAATTAGCCCAGCCAAGATGGCGGAGGCTGCAGCCCTGGTGTGCGGCTTCTCCAGGGCTGCGGCCTCTGCCATCTTGGGAGCCTCCTGCCTGAGAAGGCATCCAGCACCTTGGGCCTGCAGATGCCTTTCCAGGTGGGAGCCGGGGTGGGGGGGAGGCGGGCACCAAGCGGCTGCCCGCGCCCCGGAAGGCTCCCGAGGCTGGGGCGCTGCCTCAGCCTCGGGAGCCTTCCGGGGCGCGGGGACGAGGCAGCTGGATCCCCGCGGCCCCGCCGCCGCCTCGGGAGCGTTCCGGGGTGCGGGGACGAGGCGGTTGGACCCCCTTGGCCCTGCCGCCTCGGGAGCGTTCTGGGGCACGGGGACGAGGCGGTCGGACCCCCTCAGCCCTGCCACCTCGGGAGCGTTCTGGGGCGCGGGGACGAGGCGGTTGGACCCCCGCAGGTCGGACCTCCGCAGCCCCGCCGCCTCGGGAGCGCTCCAGGGCGCGGGGACGAGGCGGTCGGATCCCCGCAGCCCTGCCGCTGCAGCCTCGACTTCCTGGGTGGGAGCCTCTGGGGCGCGCGGGAAACCGGTGGCCAGAACCCCGCGGCCCCGCCTGGGAGGCCATGGGGCGACCAGCGCCTCCCCACCCGCGGCTTCCCAGACGGGAGACTTCCGGGGCGCGGGGAACAGGTGGCTGGACCCCCGCGGCCCCCACCCGGGAGGCCATGGGGTGGACAGCGCCACCCAACCATCAGCTTCCCAGGCGGGTGGCCCGTAGGGTCAGTGGGAGCTGTGGCCAGCCTGAAAACTGCCCTCAGCTCCTCACCCAGGCTTGCCACACCCCCTGGGGTGAGGGTCTCCACTGGGGAGCTTGGCCAGGTTGCAAACAGACATTGGCCCCTCACCCAGGCTGGCCAGGCATACCAGCAGGTGGACATCCCCAGAAGGATCCCAGACTGGGAGAGGGCACAGGCCGGGCTGAGGGACGCCCCCCCCCCACTCCCAGTGCACAAATTTTTGTGCACCAGGCCCCTAGTATATATATAATGTATAACAGCATATTGTAAAAATTAAGTTATGAAATCTTTATTATTAAAACATTTCTTACATACTATTATATTGGCTGGGCCGCCTCGAGTTTGACATGGTTGTTCTAGTCTGCGTGGCTGGGTCACAGAAGATCATATGTGGGGCGGGAGCTCCTGAGAGCGCCTGTGAGCCCAGAGAGACTGAGGGTAGCAGGGCTCCTATAGCGCCGCCTCCTGGAAGACAGCCGCATTTGGTGCCCGGAGACCAGGGCCCCACCCTTAAAGAGCGGGTACCAGGTCCGGGATGGGGCTCGTGCCGTCCTGCGTCCTGAACGACCGTCCTACCAGGTCTCCCGCAGCCAGACGGGAGGGGCGTGGCTCGGCCGTGTGCCCGCCCCGGAAGTGACACGCTGCCACGCTGGCGGTGCGGAAGTGGAGATGGCGGAGCTTTACGTTAAGCCGGGTGAGCAGACAGCGGGCTGGGGGCGCTGAACCCCCCTTTCGGCCCAGGCCGGGGGCGGTGACGGCGTGGGCTGCGGACCCGCCGGCTCCCCTGGGCTCGCTTTACACTCGCCCTCCCCCCTGCAGGCAACAAGGAGCGCGGTTGGAACGACCCGCCGCAGTTCTCCTATGGGCTGCAGACCCAGGCCGGCGGGCCCAAGCGCACGCCGCTCACCAAGAGGGTCGCCGCTCCCCAGGATGGAGCCCCCAGAGGTGCGTGGGGGCCCAGGGCGCAGAGGCCGGCCGAGAATGGGCGGTGCCGGGGATAAGCTTGTCCCGCGGTGAGGAGAGGTTGGAGCCCCAGAAAGGGCCTCGGGGCAGGCCCTTTTCTGAGCCCCTTCTCTACTGCCCAGGTCAATAAATGGTACGTTGGTTTCAAATACTCTCTTTATGCTTCATCCAAGGCGATCTCATCAGACCTATGGTTTTAATGTAGTTTTTACTCTCACATTGTTTTCAAATTTTATTTCCTACCCTGATCTCTTTCCAAACTCCATAGTGATATATCCATTTGTCTATTCTACATCTTCACCTGGCTATATAATAAACATCTCGGACTTGACTTGTTATTCATTGTCATCTACTGAGCACCGACTATGAGCCAGGCATTGTTTGAGGGCGAATTAGACAGCAATGAAGAAGACAAAAGGTTTCTGCTTTCGTGGAGTCCACACTATAGCTTTGGAGATACACAAATGAATAGTGGCAAGGACTCTGCAGAGAAATAAGTGATGTGAGAGTGACCAGATAACTAAGGTGTGTGAGGGGCTGGCACTTCAGCTGAAATCTGAATGATGATTAAGAGCTATCTACCCAAAGTTCAGGTGCCAGAGCATTTCCAGGCATTGGAAATGGCTAGTGCAAAGGCCTGGAGAAAACATTTGGCAAATTCAGAGACTGGTTAGAGCACAGTGGCAGGGGCTAGATCATAGTTTTGTAAGCCAGGGCAAGGAGTTTGTATTTTAATCTATGTAAAATTGGAAGCCATTGAAAAGTGTAAAATAGAAGAGGGCTGCCTTTTCCCTGGAGCAGTTCCTCTGCCAGTAGGTGGGGGTGTAGCCCTAAGAGGCTCAGATTCAGCTCTTTCAGCACCCCTCTATTTCCACACTGTAACACTGGAGAGGAATGATGTAAGCTAAGATTCCTTAACTTTGGCATTATTGACATTTGGGGCCATATAATTCTTTGTGGTGAGGGACTGTCCTGTACACTGTAGGATGTTTGCAGCATCCCTGGTCTCTTAGTTACTAAATGCCAGCAGCACCCATCTAGTTGGGCCAGCTAATGGTATCTTCAAAATTTACCCTGGAGGCAAAATCTTCCCAGACTGAGAAGCACCGACTAATTTACATTAAAAAAAATTTCACTGTATCTGTTGTGTGGAAGATTTTAGGGAAGAAGTGGAAAATTGAGAGACTTACGGTAACATAGGCAAGATTTAATGATGGACAAGGATGGGAGTACTAGATGTGGTAGGAACTGGATGGGATATGGGATGCGTTGGAGAAAGTAATAGGAGTGAGTAGGTGAGGGGAAGAATCAATGTAACTGAATTTTTGCTTGAGTTGGCTGGTATTGTTCACTGACTAGAGAATAGGTTTTGGGGGAGGAGGGGAAAGCAAGCTTTCTGTCTTGGCCATGTTAATTTTGGCTGCTGTTTTGGGGGAGAGGCATAGGCCAGAATTACAGAAATGAGTCACCATCATATAGAAGATTTGATGTCATGGATTTGACTAAGTTACCTAGGGAAAGTGTGTGGATAGAGGCCTAAAGAGGATCTAGGACAGAGCCCTAAGGCTCTGTAGCCATTTCAAGATTGAGTAGAAAAGGAATTAGCAAAGGAGACTGAGAAACAGCCAAAAAAGAAGAAAAGTAAAATTTATTCTGGGAGAGAGTAAAATCGTTTTTGTGTTATTTTAATTATTTTAGAAAGGAAGGGAGAGGAATATAAACAGAAAAACATCAATTCGTTGTCTCCTGCATACCCCCTTACAGGGATCAAGCCCACAACCTGGGCACCTGTCCTCTTGGCTCATTGCTGGATGCTCAACCACTGAGCCAGGCCGTAGAGTAAAACCTTGACTTAACTGTGATGAATGCTGCCGAGAGATCAAGTAAGAGAAAAGGGACCGCTAGTTTTGATGTACATAGTGATGATTGGTGACCCTTAGAGCAGTATGTAGAGTGATGAGAGCAGAAACCCTCCTGGGATGGGATGAGGAGAGAATGTGAAAAGAGCGAGAAGTAACTATAGCCCACTCATTCAAGAAATTCTGCTGAAGCAGAGATGAGAACGCGCGTGGGCACCTGAAGGTGGAATCTGAGGTAAGGGAAGGTTTTTAAGGTAGTATACATGGTGTGTTTGTGTGCAGATGGGATGGTTCAGTTGAGAGGGAGAACTAATGGTGCAGGAGAAAGGGGATAATTGCAGAAGGCAAGAGAGGCTGGGTGCAGAGTTCAGCTAAAGAGATGGCCTCTGAGAGGAGCAGGGACCTTTCATCTATTGAAAGAGGAAGAAAGTGGGCACTAATGTGGTTGAGTTAGAACTGGTAGTGCAAATATAAGAGTTCCTGTTGAATGGCTACTTTCTCAGTGAAATATGAGGCAGGATCAGAAGTAGAGAGACAGCAGGGAAAGGTAAAGAAGGGCAGGGTAGAAAGTTTAGAGGAGGTAAGATGTGAAAACAGTTGTTCCACTGAGTGGAAAAGTGAGCAAAGTATAGGGTTTCCACGCAGCAATGGATACCTTTTGAATTCTGTAGCAATGGATTTATTTATTTAAAAAAATTTTAAAAATACGTTTTTGTTTCAGAGAGAAAGTGAGAGGGAAAGAAACATAGATGAGAGAGAATCATTGATTGGCTGCCTCCTGAATGTCCCCCACTTGGGATTAAGCCAGCAACTCAGGCATATGCCCTTGAATGGAATTGAACTTGGGACCCTTCAATCCACAGGCCAACACTTTATCCACTGAGACAAACCAGCTAGGGCTGTAGTCATGGATTTAAAGTGTTAACTCCTCAGCATGGGTTTATTTTTCCTCCCAACAAGTGTAGGCAAGTTGTGTTTACCAGGAAAATGGGACACTTAAGTGAAGTAATAGTGTGTATAAGGCAGTGATTTTAATGTATGGTTAAATGTGAGTAACTGAGCTGGAAGGGTAGGAGGAGTGATCAGATTCTGGAGATGGTTCAGTGTTGTTGGGAACACAGCAGAGCGGAGCGAGAGGCCAAGGTAGGGTGGAAAAAATGATCACTGAAGGTGAGGAGGTCAAGAAACCGAGGCCAAATTATTCAGTCCCCACCTCAAAGATTTCTCCTGACTGCCCCTCCCCCCATGGGGCCTCCACCTCCTTCATGTGGATGTTGATGCCTAAGACTAAATCCTTTTTTTAAAAAGTACTCTTCTCTTTTTTTTTAAACACATTTTTTTTTATTGATTTCAGAGAGGAAGGGAGGAAAGAGAGATAGAAACATCAGTGATGAGAGAGAATCACTGATCAGCTGCCCCCTGCACACCCATCACTGAGGATCGAGCCCGCAACCCAGGCATGTACCCTTGGCCGGAATCGAACCTGGGACCCTTCAGTCCGCAGGCTGATGCTCTATCCACTGAATCAAGCCAGCTAGGGCTAAGACTAGGTGTCCCTGCCTCCAATCTTGACATATTCTCATCCATTCTTCAGAGCATACAGAATTAACATCTTGACTGCTCCTACCTCTTGGGCACTGCCCTTACCTCTGTCTAGTACTTGTTTCCTTTAACTTTTCATGGCTGCGTCTGTCTCATCCATCAGTTCTTAACTTTGTGCTTTTTGCTACACACTAATCTAGCAGCTGTATTTATATTTTCTTAAAATATATTTTTATTGATTTCAGAGAGAAAGGGAGAGGGAGAGATAGAAACATCAGTGATGATAGAGAATCATTGATCAGCTGCCTCTTACTCACCCCCTACTGGGGATTGAGCCCTCAAACCTGGGACCGTTTAGTAGCAGGCTGACACTCGATCCAGTAAGCCAGACCGGCTAGGGCCTGTATCTATATTCTTAATCATCACCGAAACTCTGTAAAGTAAATGCTATTATGGTGATATCCCCATTTTATAGAAGAGGAACCCAAGCTCAGAGGCTAAAAGTAACCTGCCAAATGTCACATTGTGGGTGGGCTGGAATAAAATTAGGTGTCTTCCTAGGTAGGTCCTTGTATTCCTCTTACTCACTTGATCCATTTTCTTTGTAACATGCAACATAATTTGGTGATTTTTCTTGTCCCCTCGACCCCCCACTTCATCTAGAATTTAAGCTCTCAGATCAGGAACCTAATCTTCCTGGTTTACTACTCTGGTGCCTCACATTGTCTGGCACATAGTAGGGACTTCATAAATATGTATTTTTAAGTGAATGAGTTGTCTCAGAGAGTTGAGCTTCTTACAAACTATTTCAGCAGCTATGCCTATGTTTGATCCTGCTTTACCTTTTCAGTCCCCACCTCAGAGACTTCTCCTGGGCCCTCCCCAATGGGGCCTCCACCTCCTTCAAGTACAGCTTCTAGACCCCCAGCTGTGGGGAGTTGTCCTGCCTCCACTGTGGATCCCATAGATTTTCCAGTCATTGAGTGTGAGACTCTGCTGGAAGATGTGTTGAGACCTTTGGAACAGGCATTGGATGATTGTCGTGGCCACACAAAGGTAAACCCTGTGATCCTATGGGCAGTGGCTGTTAACCCTTTCAAGTTATAGACTCCTTTGAAATCTAAGGCCTTCCCAGAAAAATAAACTCAGGGTTTCAGGAGGGTTCAAGGCACTTCGGAAGACCAGTCAGAAGAGGCTTGTAGGAATGAAAGTTGAATTTAACTCCCATTAGTGATCAACAGCCTGATTATGATACTTCTAGGCCATTCAGAGCAGGCCTTGCTAATTTTGTGCTCAGGGAGGGAGGGAAACCCTTTTTCCGTCTAGAGTGTTTTTTAAGTTCTCTGGAGACAAGGGATTTGAGGAGCCTTAAAGGTAGCATAGTAATGTTCACCTATTTGGTTCTTAGTTTCCTTATTTGTAAAGCAGCACTATAAAAATTTTTGAGGGTCAGAGAAAGCTTAAAATTCTCGCCTTTTTCTTGAAAATAGATTCTTAAGTTTCATCAAATTCTTAGTGGGCCTCTAATCTTTAGGTAAAGAACCAGAACGCTAAGATTAAGTGTCAAGTTCCTGGGCCAGAGAAGGCAGGTGCTTCCTATGTGGTGCTAGGTTTCCTTTGTCCTTATTGTGGCAGAACTGACTTGCAGGGTTTTCTGTCTCTCAGAAGCAGGTATGTGATGACATCAGCAGACGCCTGGCTCTGCTGCAAGAACAATGGGCTGGAGGGAAGCTGTCAACACCTGTAAAGAAGAGGATGGCTCTGCTGGTGCAAGGTATCGGTTCCTTATCCTGCTATAGTCGGCTAAGCTGGAATAGTGAGATTTTGAGGGGAGGAGTGGGAGCTGTCTATTGGCCCCCGACTGCTTGCTCAGCCTCTCTCTCTCTCTCCTCAGAGCTTTCAAGCCACCAGTGGGATGCAGCAGATGACATCCACCGCTCACTCATGGTTGACCATGTGACTGAAGTCAGTCAGTGGATGGTGGGAGTTAAAAGATTAATTGCAGAAAAGAGGAGTCTGTCTTCAGAGGAGGCGGCTAATGAGGAGAAAGCTGCAGCCACATCCAAGAACCAGACTGTACCAGAACAGGACCCATAATCCCAGGGGTTCCCCAGACTCACACACCATCTCCTATGCCTTGGCAGGGAGGCCTTGTCTCACTCGGCTCCCATAGCACTTAGGAGACTGCCCTGTTGGGTTCCTTGGCCTGACCCACCTCTGGGGGAAGAGGTCCCATGTAGGCCTCAGGGTGGTCACTTGTTATCCCTAACGTATGTTTCAATAAACATCTCAATGTGGGCCCTGGTTAGGAGATAAACTTATGCCAAACTGGTTACTTCTGGTGTCCTTGACTGCCCTGCTCTCCCTGCACCCTACAAACTTCTGTTCCTCCTCCACTCATCATGAATGGCCTTACTAGGCATGACCAGATTACTGTCTGCCACTTTTTCCCAAATCAGAACTAAATGCATATCTCTTGTTGGGCTGAGTAACCTTATCTTTGTATGATTTCATTTCATCATGAGAACAGAGGTTCAGATAGCATGGGGAGAATTTTCCCTCAAAAAAGATTGCCTTGTTTGCACTGTATCACTCTTGACTATATGCAAATGCTATGTAGATTAGAATCAGATATTAGAACATAGTAGCTATATACATTGGAGGAGAAAAAGACCACATTCCTGAGATAGGGGATCGTGACTTTTTTTCTTGGGAGGGATATATAATTATGACTATCTGCTGCTGCCTCAGTTTGGGCCTCAATGTGGGTTCCAAAGTCTGTTCTTTGAAGAGTCAGGTTAAGGGGGCTAGAACAGGCATTCAGTGTTGGAATAAGGAGATTTGGATTGGTATTTATAACTGGAAGGCAGGAAAGGCATGTAGACATCAGAGGTGGCTTAAAAGGTTAGGGCAGTGCCTGTTTTTTCCTGGTTTTGTATGGACGGAGGGAGGGGTAACTGGAGAGGCCTGATTTTAGGAAGGCTGCTTCCTGGAAAGGCTGGAACAGCCCTTGGCAGGGGTCAGGCTAGTGCTGTTTATGATTTGATAGCTTCGGTAGCTTGCCCCATAGCCTGCCACACGCTCTAATTGCTTCTGAAGTGGGCTCAATCTGAACTGGGAAGGAACAGGACCTCTGATCCTAACCAGGTCTGCTGAGGCCCTCAGCTATGTGGCTGGGATGGGAAGATCCGCATTGAGAACATTGGAGCCAAGGCATTTCTTTGAATATTTACTGAGCAGTGAGACAGTGACATACTCTCCCCCCCAATCCTCGCCTCAGCCTGAGTGGGAGGCTAGGGGTGGAGAGGAGTGCCTACAACCGAACAGGAAGTAGAGTTAAGGGCTTGGCAAGGTGCCCACTCCTTATCCTTGGTGTAGCTGCCTCAGAACTAAGGGAGGCCCAGAGCCAAGCACTCCTGGATTAGATGAGGCCAGCTGGTCTTTGGATACCCCAGGAAGAGGTGGTGGCAGCAGCGGCATAAGGGATTCCTGTAACTCCACACACAGGTCATCTGCACTGGATTAGATGTCCATTTCAAATTGTGCGTCATCTGGAGAGAGAAAAGGCAGGAGGACTGATTGCTGGGTTGAGGATCTGCAGGCTCAGCTTTAGTGCAGAAACTACTCGGACTTGAACCCCACTTTAAACCAAGGCATTTGGACTCAGGCATTTCTTAATTTTAAGTCAGTTCCTGCTTTCCTTACCGGGTATCTCTTCCTCTGTCTCCTGTTCCTTTAGCTCCTCCAGCTTGGAGGACGGGGCTGTTGGAGGAGTTGTGACCCCGGGAATCTGAGGGAGGCAGCAGGGGGGTGTCCGAGCAATGGGTGAGTTCTTGCACTCCAGCAGGAACTTTCTGTCGTAGATGATCCTGGTGCCTGTCAAGGGGTAGGGGCTACGTAAGAGGCAGGAGCTTGGGTACAGAGATGTCTGTGGCCCCAGAAAGGCCTTTTAGGGACCTTGGGGGTCACATTTCCTTGTGTTTTAAAGGGCTACTGCTCTGCAGTCCAGCCAGGATCTCAGGTGATTACCATTCACAGCACTTGAAGATTTCCAGGCCTAACCAGGATATGGCTAAGCAAGTGGGCCATCCCAGCTAGCCCAGGCAGAAGCTTTTGGTTTAGGGGAGCTTCAGGTCTTGGCTCTTCTCTGGCTCTGCAACTTCATTGCTGTTTCATACGGTGGGCCTAGACTTTCAGCTTTAGTTGGATCAGGAAACCAAATAACAGATGTGAAGGCGGCTCACCCAGTGTCACCTGGGCTCTGATATCCTGCAGGGAGGAGCTGTGTTCCAAGTGAAACAGGGACATACTGTTCTTATCCTGACCCCTCCCAAGTCCTATCAGGCTCAGCCCAGCCGAGAGGAAATTGGCACCTCATCTTGTCCTCAAAGGGCCCTGCCCTTGTTCTCAGCCCTCCCCTCAGCCTCCACGTGGCAGGAAGCCCTGGGTGGGAAGCCCAGTTCAATCCTGGCTGCTTGTCCAATCAAACAGCTGCTAGCCAGCCAGCCACAGATACACCGAAGCCCATGCCACTAACTGATGGTCCCGATCTAGCAACTTTGCAAAACCTGGTGATTCCTGCTGAGGTCATCCTCAGTTGGGGCCTCGGCCTCCCAGGTGGCAAAGTCGGGAGGGACGGGTAAGCAAAGCGCCCAGAAGCCAGGCCAGTGAGGATTTCAGCCCCGAGTCACCCGGAAACTAAGCTTTGGGCTCCACCCGCCCCCCACTACCCTCCCCAAGCCACAACCAACAGAGGGGCTTGCGGACGAGTGCAAGTCCGCACCCTCCCCACCCCTCGCCTGCCCTCCACAGCACACACGCGCTGTCCAGCCCGCTCCCTGAGGACCCCCAGCCCGGCCTGCTGACCTCCCGGGGTAGTGGCGTATAGCGTGCCCCCCGGCGTGGTGCTGTAGCAGTCGGGCAGCCGGTCTCTGCCCCCGGGAATCGGGCAGCTCGTGAACGTGGACATAGCGAGCGAGATGAGCAGAAAGGCAAGCGGCTGAAGACGCGGAGTTCAGCAGTCTGAGGCGGACTCTGCCGACCACGTGCGGCCGCAGCCACAACACTCGGTCGACGTCACGCCCGGGGCGGGCCACCGGCCGTCACTCAACTTGAGGTTCCGCCCTCGAGGGAGCAAGCCCGTGGCTCAGCAAGAGCTGGAAGGACTTCCTTGGCCCAACACTGGCAAGCCACCCTCTGAGTCCTGCAATCGCTCAGTTATTTACTAGTCACTGTTTACAGCTGGGCGCTGGGAACAAGTGAGGTACACTTTACTGTCAGATATTAATTCACCCATTCCTTTTAAACAGTTTAAGACAGTAAATCACATTTTACAGGCGAAGAAACTAAAATCCTGACAGATTAAGTCGCTGGTTCAAAGTCACATGAAGCTGGGATTCAGACCTGACGGTGTCTGATTCCAGAGCCCGTGCCTTTCAGCGCAGCTGAGTACTGCCTTCCATTAATCAATTACAGTCCAGGGTGAAAAGTGCCTTGAAGGCCTGGTACACAGCATGACGGGGGGAGGGCAAGGATGGAGGGTGGGTTTTCTGGAAGGAGGGATACCTGGAAGGATGAAAAAAGGGGGGATAGGAGAGGCCTGCTCTTTGATCTGTCAGCCACAGCTAACCTAACCTCAGGAAACTAAGGAAGGGCAGGGGGCGAGTGATGAGTGCTTAATTTCACTCTCTAGAAAGGAAGGCCAGATAGTCTGGCCGTAGAAGGTTTTTTGATGCACACAGTGATATAAAAGGAGGAAGGAGAGGTGGTGGGAGCATAAGTCTAGTACCTATATACACTAAAAATCACTTCAACCAGTTGTTTTCTGGCTTCTTTAAAATCAGTGTACTTCCACACCTGCTACCCTCCAAATAAAGTACAGAGCAACTGACTTTATGCATTTATCAATATTACTTCGCTCTGGCTTCATAAGATTTCCCCTTGGCTCTGATTCCTTCACTCATTAATTAAGAAAAAAAGAAAGACTATTTTACAAGTCAGAGCTTCTCAAATTTTAGTGTGCACATAAATAACTGGAGAGCTTGTTAAAATGAGAATTCTGGCCTAACTGGTTTGGTTCAATGGATAGAGCGTTGGCCTGTGGACTGAAAGTCCCTGGTTTGATTCTGGCCAAGGGCACATGCTTGGGTTGGGGGCTTGATTCCCAGGAGGCAACATGCAGGAGGCAGCCAATCAATGATTCTCAGCATTAATGTTTCTAAATATCTCTCTCCCTCTTCCTTCCTCTCTAAAATCAATAAAATATATTTTTTAAAAAGAGAATTCTGCCCTGACCGGTTTGGCTGTGGATAGAGTGGGACCTGAAATTCTGGGTTTATAATACGTTCCTGGGTGATGCAGACCCTTAGTTCAGCAGGTCCTGAGAACCACACTTCAGGGATCAAGGATCTATATATTTTATGTTCTAAAGATGTTTTTAAACCTCTTACAAAGCAGTGTATACTTAAATAAAGTGCTTAGCAGTGCTGGAGGGTAAGGCTTGGGAGCCGATTACGAGGAGCCATTTCTGATAAGCTTTTAAGCAAGTAAGTAGTCTGGTGGGGGGAAGGGGGAATGGGATGGAGAACAGTGAGATTGAAGGTGAAGACTCACTACAGTCTAGTGAAATGGGATAGGCATAAGGGCAGTGAATGTGAGGATTGAGAGAAGTGGAAGGGATCCAGATAAACAGAGGAGGAAGGAAAGGTGATTGATGAAGGGTAGGGTAAAGGGGAGGGAGATAAATGAGGGTAAATCTCCCAGGCTCCTGACTTGAGATCTTGGCAGCTAGTAATGCCACTTAATATAACAGAGAACACAAGGGAAAGGTCTTATACTGGGGATGTCTGATGTGCCTGGAATGGAGAAGCACAGCAAGGAACTACTAGATCCACTGGTCTGAAGTTCAGAGAACTTTGAGCCAATGATGCAGATTTGAGTGGAGTTAAATCCTAGAGCAAGGGCTACGATATTATTTGGTGAGAAGATAAATGAAAGAGTCCTGGGCACATCAACATGTGGAGGAAGAGGATTCACCAAAAGAAGCTGAGAAAGATCAGCCAGAGGAGGAGAACTAGGAGAGAAGTGTAAGTGGCTTCCAAGAAGGATTAGTGTGGAAATGAGGTCTCCCTTCTGTTAATCCATACTGCAAAACAGCAGCAGCAGGTACTACTATTATAAGACTGCTGGTGGAAGCTTACTTTTCTTGAGACACTGTGTGCTGTAAAGGCTAGGGAACTAGAGAATAGGTAGTTGGCTTTAGAGAAAGCCAGATCATCATCTATGCAATATGAATCAATACTGATTACCCATTAGAGTATGGGAACTTTAAAAAAACAAACACCTATACTCATGCCCCAAACCCAGAGATCGGCCTAAATCTACAAGGAAATATCAGGTCTCTGCCACCAGACAAATTACAGTTGACCCTTGAACTATGCATATTTTTTTCAATATACAGTCAGCCCTCCATATCCCCAGGTTTTGAATCCACAGGGCTAAACAGTACGCATTATTCTATGCCATTTTATATAAAGGACTTGAGCATCTCAAATTTTTCGTATCCAAAGGGGGTCCTGGAACCAATCTTCTGTTCATACACCAAGGGACAACACCATCAAGATAAAACGGGAGTTGATATCCTAGCTGACTTGGCTCAGTGGATAGAGCGTCAGCCTGCGGACTGAAGGGTCCCAGGTTTGATTCCGGCCAAGGGCACATGCCTGGGTTTCGGGCTTGATCCCTAGTAGAAGGGTGTGCAGGAGGCAGCCAATCAATGATTCTCTCTCATCATTGATGTTTCTATTTCTCTCTCCTTCTCCCTTCCTCTCTGAAATCAGTAAAGAAATATACTTAAAAAAACAAAAACAAAGATAAAACGGGAGTTGAAAAGTAATCACAAAACAGGTTTGCAACTGGATCATTAGATTCTTGATTTGTTTTCAAAATTAGGTCTTGAATCCCAGGCTCCTGCCCTTTTTTGGTAGTGCTCTTAACCTTTAGCTGTGTATAATTAAAATCATCGTTTTCTCACCCATTTCCTAACAGGAGTGTGACGGTAAAGGAACCTGCTTGTTGGCAAATGGTGACAAATCTTTGAGAATGCATAGAAAATGCAGCATTATCAGAGCCCCTCACCCCAGGGCAGGGTCCACTGGCAGATGTCACAACTAGCCACACTTCTTGGTAGAAGACATCTAGGGCTAGTTAGAGAACAAGGTGTTCAGAAGCTGTTTTCCTACAGGCTTGTTTGCCTCTTCCTGGAATCACAATGTGGTCCAAAGGTCTTACTTAAACAGTGGGACAGAACCATGTAAACAAAACACGCCTCTCTGTTTGGCTTGAAACTATATGACCAACCTTTCCCCTCTACAAGCTACCTCAAGCATAGGATGACTCCCTCATATACGAATTTTGAGGTTTGAAGGAGGATTTCGCCAGAATCTATAAGAACAGATAGAAGCTGTAGTTCCAAGTCCTGAGATTCCTTACCTCTGGTTAGGAGAGGGCACCACTGGCTGTCCGACTCTCTTCTTCACTCTGGTTAGCTGAGGTGGTGGGATTTCCCCTTTGAGAGCGGGGACTGAAGGAAGCAGACTGGCCTACAAAAGGGCAAGTCAGCACACTGTAGCCACAACAGGTTTATAGGGTCTTAAAACATCAGTAATTTTATTGATCGTGGAATTTTTTATTTTACATTGAACACTACTCAAATAAGTGGGTCCGGAAACCTTGGTCATATAATTTTATTCCTTGAAAGAGGTGTTATTCTCATAGGGTTTGATCTATGTCTCAGCAGGATGTTTCTTAATGACTTGAGGGCTCACTATTGATGTGCAAGGTTTTCTTCTTCCCCCACTAAAATCTCAAAATCAATAATGGACTCCACAACAGCAGGCTTTTTATTCCATGTGAGACCCAATGGTAGGAGCTCTCAAACCTTAGCAATGTAAACACTTTACTGGCTTCCAGTATTCTGGAATATACCATATATTCTCATTCACAGGAAAAGAGAGAGAAACTTAGAACTAGGAGACTATTGGGTTCAATATGTTCAATTTCATTTTCAGATGAGGAAAGTGAAGCCCAGAAATGAGAAATTATTTGCCTAAGGTCATATAGCTTCAAGTGGCAGAAATGAAAATAATTTAGGCTTCTGACTGTGGTTCCACTGTACCCAGGCTGCCTCCACAAAATCCCTTGTTATTTTGTATCATGGTATCTCCCCTACCAGGTAAGTATTCCCCTTGTATATTTTGAAAGTAATTAAGTCCTTACCTGAGCTAGGTTTAATTCAAGGTTCAGGTTGGTAAAATAGCAGTAAAGTAATACCAGGAAGAGGCAAGACAGAGGAAGAAGAGATTTAGCAGGCAAAATGGGATGGGGAGTAGGCTACTGGAATACGAAGGTCAGAAAGAAGGCAGTGCTGGTAAGAGGCAGGAAGGAGGTTAAATAACTACTACTAACTACACAGCTTCTATTTCTTCCTATTTCTTCTAGGGGGTTTCTCATAATTGCCTCTCTTTCTCATGGGTTCTAGTTCCTGAAATGAGATATAATTTTTCATTCTGTTGTTATCAAGGTGCAGAAGATAGGGTAAAGGGCTCTTCCAGATAATTCAAATGTATTATAGATAGTTAAGATAGCACAAAACTCACCTTTTTGTCCCAAATAATAATTTACTTAATATCATCTCTTACTGGTATATGTTTCATCAAGAGTCATTTCATTCATTTCACTAATAATAGGCGATTTCTTTTGTTATTGATAAATGGAAACAGCAGGATATGTAGGTGATCAAAGGGATCTTTTACCCTCCTTAAGGTAAGGGGTTCTCTTGAGAACACTTGATGTAGTTTTCAAGCACTACAATAGGCAAAATTTTCCAATACCAGTGATATATATATGCTCCAAATCCACTCAAAATAGAAAAAACGGCATGAGGCTTAAGGAAGTTCTTATATGTAAGATGATATGGAAGACTAACAAGCAAGTATGTCCAATGCAGAATAAACATGGTGTGTCTCATCTAGTGGTGGCTCTAGGAGCCAGGCAGAGAAGATTAAGAATAACTGTTGGTATAAGAGTAGAAAAGTGCTGCTGGCATGGTTCTACCCCTAATGACTATTTTTTTTGTGCATCCTTTTTTTTCTTTTTTTGGTTGCTTTTTTTGTTGTTATTTTTTTGTCTGTGCATCCTTCTTTGCCTTGATATAAGCTTTGGCTTCTCTATCAGCCTCAAATATTTTCTTGCTTGCTTGCTTGATTTATTTATTTATAATCCTCAGCCAAGGATATTTTCCCCATTGATATTGTTTTTCATTTTTAGAGAGGGTGGAAAGGATAGGAGAGACAGAGAGAAATATCGACATGAGAGAGACATATCACACATTGATAGGTTGCTTCCCACACAAGCCCTGACCGGAGCTTGGGATCAACCCTACAATCAAGGCACATGTCCTTGACCAGAATTGAACCAAGGACCCTTCAGGCCACGGGCCAATGCTCCAATAACCGAGACAAATCAGCTAGGGCAATGGCTCTTTTTTTTGAGAGAGAGAGAGAGAGAGAGAGAGAGAGAGAGAGAGAGAGAGAGGATAGGAGTGAAAGAGAGTGAGAGAGAAACACTGATTTGTTCTTTCACTTATGTATGCATTCATTGGTTGCTTCTTGTATGTGCCCTGACTGGGGATAGAACCCACAATTTTGCATATTGGGATGATGTCCTAACCAACTGAGCTACACAACTCAGATCCTATTGCATCAGATTCTCGGCTTAGCCTATGGTTTGGCCAAAGCAGTACATCCCAGTATTCCTATGGTTAGCTTGTTAAACATATTGGCTCTTCATACTTGGGACTAATTCTGGAACTAAGCCCAGAATTAGTGACATATTTATAAGCATTATTCAGCTGATTCAACAATACAACAGAATTACAGGAGCCATCTCTCCCCGCTCCTATGTCACAACCCAAACAAAACTTAAAAGACATAAAACCAAAATATTTAGATTAAAAAGTCAGGATGCACAAATGGAGCCTAAAGTTGATAGTTGGGTATAGTTTGTTCAGTATAATTTGATTGAAATCCTATTGTTCTTCATGACATATTCATGATCCATAAAGAACTAAAACCTGTCAATGACCTATCAATCTGGTAATGTCCGATAAGAAACATTGCAGAGGCTTGAAACTTTTTCACTTATAAAATGATATGGAAGAGAAAGAACAAGGAATGTTTAATATAGAATAAGTAGGTAATTAGTTTTGAAAGAGCTTTTTCAAGGCAGTTTAAGAATGGACTTTAAAGTGTAAAATGTGAGAAGCCTCTTACAAATATAGTACTAACAACCTGGTTTAATATGACTGTGGATTGGGTGGTACCTGCATGACTACTGAAAGGATCACACCCCACTTCTAAACACTGTTCATCTTTTTATTGAATATTCTGGTAAATATTTCACATTAATACAGGCTACATTAAGTAGAGCCACTATATGACAAGAAATTTACTCAACTTTTTCCTTTTAAGTATGTAAACAACTGTACATGTATTTACCACCCTAAAAGGTAATCATCTAATTCTCTTCTGCGTAAAAGTAGCATTCAGTATGTTTAGCCAAAGCTCTAAGTTCAAAATGGCTAAACTAACCACAGAACATAATCAGGTGGATAGGAAATCACTTTGTTCTTATACAATGGACAATCAAATTTCCATTGCTAAAGCCTCAGAGAAAATTTCTTAGTTAGGCACATTAAAAAAAAAAAAAAAAAAAAATCCCCGGGGTTCTTCCAAGATCATAGGTTTCTCAAACAAGGCTAAATAATGAGACCTTCTAACTTAGTTGACATATTTGAGATGCATGTTTCCAATATGAGGTGCCCACGTGCCAGGCCAAATCTGAAAAGGGGGAGGAAAAATTGGAATTTCTAATTAGGAATCTTTAGACATTTACAAAATGAATATATAAATGCAATGGCAATTCTGTTTCTGCCTAGGAAGAATACATACAAATGAAGTAAAATGCTGAGAAGCATCATCTTGATATTGAAAAACTTAATTCAGAACAAGGTAATCAGATGTCATGACTTTTGATATTTAGAACTTGTACTACCCAATGAATGACATGAAAAATCTGAAAAAATAAAACACTATTAAGTCAATTTTACCTGCTGGGCATCAGTGCATTCAGCTGAATTTTGAATAACTTTTATCATAGGATTCCAAGCAGGATCTGGGTTGTGAAGTCCATTAAATAGAGGGCCTCCTGGAACATCAGCAAGCTGAGGATGAGAGGGTATTATGGTGCCTCCATACATGGAAATTGGCAGACCCTAAAACAGCAGAACAAAAGGTTTAAACATCAAGTAATTATAAAAATGATTCCATAATACCAATCTCTCTAGTTTTCCTTCATTCAAAGGACTCCAGAGGATACTGTAAGTTCAGCACTATATAGCGTTGAGAAACCAAAAGTGGTTATCTGCATCATCAAAACTTTTCAACAAGAAGAGAAAAAAAACAACTAAATCCAATATCAAATCTTTAGGAAATTTCCTATACTTGATGAACACATATAATAACTCAATTTTCCCATATTTTAGTTTCACTAATAAGCTTGTGTAAGTAAAGTGGAACTCTATATGATTGCTTGCAGCTATAACCCAGCTTTATGGCAGCCAGAAAGCTCTCAGAGCAGACAAGAAGGCATTAGGGAGCCGGCAGCCAGCTTTTTGAGGGGGAGAGGCTGCCCTAAAGTTGTGGCAGCAAAATTCAGTTTCTCAGACTTTCTGGGAAGATGGGGGCATCTTCAGGATAGTTTGAAGACAAACTACTGGAGACAACATAATCCACTCTTGAAATTGGATAAAGGATCTGGCAAAGTCATGGAAACAAATTAGTTCCACCAAAAGGGAGAATTATTTCAATACAAATATTCTTTAACATGTGACTATATTGGCTGGCAAAGAACTAAACAAGTTACAACGATATTTGTCAACTCACTTTAGAAAAGTCCACAAAACTGCTTGCCATAGGCTGATGAAAAATGTTAGAGGGTGCTACCATTCCAGAATCATCTCTTTCCATTGGCTGATGCTGGGAGAATGTGCTTGGGTCTGATAATTGTTGATGCATTGGATGGTTCCCTATCACAGACTGTGACCAACCTGATAAGCCTTCTGGAAAGAAGAATTGAAAAAAGGGTTTAATATTTATTTGGGTAAAATAACAAAACATTACCACTTGATATTTTTTCATACTAATTTTACCAAAATGATTCCCTGAAGAACCCAGGGTATGTTCATAATAACCTCTT
>PVJC01013646.1:0-37630 GCA_004026665.1 Murina feae
TAGGTTTTAGCGTTCTTAATCTTGGATGATTCTGCTATGGGAGACTGTCATTATTAGCTTCCTAAGTTATTCAGAATTCATCTCTTCCATATTTATAAGAGGTACAACGTTACATTTTTGAAAGAATGGTTCAGTTCCCCAAATAGAAATCTGAGTGCTGACAATTTTAGCAACATTTTTTATGAGCATTTGTCACCATTCTCATAATTGACATTTAATCGGTTTCCTTTCAGAACCAGGAAAGTATCCATTCAACAGATATGTATGGTGTAGGCATAGTTCTAGGGGCTGTGGATCAAAGTGTACACAAAACAGACAAAGCCCTTCATTTCACAAGAAAAACATTAGCCTACCTCCTGGTAGTAAGTGCTATCATGAAAAATGAAGCTGAATGTCAGGACAGAGTATGCTGATGGAGTGAGAATGAACAGTGTGTTGCAATTCTAAATTGGGAAGTTGTCACTGAGAAAATAACGTTTGAGGAAAGACTTGATGGAGGTCAGGAAATGAGTCAGACAAATATCTAGAGAATGACCATTGGACACAGGGAGAACATTAAGTGCAAAACCTTGAAGCAGGAACTTGCTTGTTAAAGGAGGTCAGTATGGTTAGTAGCTAGTATGGAGTGGACAGAGGTGTGCAGAGAGAAGACGAGGATAGAGAAGACCTAGGGACATAGTAGTTAAGGTCGTGTAAGTCTTTGTAGGAACTAGGACTTTCATGCTGAGTGTAATGGGAATGCATAGACATATTTTGATCATAGGAATGATAGTGGTATGACTTCCATTTCAACATATATTGAAAATATACTGTATCAAAGCAAATGAAGAAGCAGAGAGATTAGGTAGGAGGCTGTGCCAATAATCCAACTGAAAAATGATCGTGACACCTGAATCAGCCACAGTAGTGGAGGAAAAAGGGGAGAAGAGACAATTTTCTGGATATGTGTTGAGGATAGAGCTAACTGGATTTCCTGATAGATCAACAGTGGGAATGAATGACACAACCAGGGTTGTTCAGCTTGCCTCAAGACTTTTGGTTGAGCAACCAAAAGATAGAGTTATTTACACAGGATGAAGTTATTTACAAAAGATGGAGTTATTTACAGAGTATGTGGATATTTACAACCCAATTATAATCATGTATGCACTTAGTGTTTACTAGTCATATTGCTAGACAGGAGAAAGAAAAACAAACTAACTTGGCTGTAGTTAAAGTAAAGCAATATGAGGCCTGTAAATGACCCCAGGCTGAACATAACGCTGAGACGGTGAGTAGAAATGAGTGACCCGACACATAGGCCTCATGATCCAGGAAGCAGGAAATGAGCCAGAATTCTGATAGATCAGATCTTCAGTCACTCTGAAAACAAATGCTTTTGGCTAAATTTCTTTCCATTTAAGTGCAAACGATACCTTAAAATCTGTATAGCTAATTGCTATGACACTGAAATTAAGAACAAGGTATAGGGTTGGTCAGAAGACTGGCATGACTCGGGTGATTGTAGAGCACCTTCCCAAGGCTGGCCATTCCCTTAGCTATTCGTTTAGTGTTGCTTAGTACATAGTTCATGAGCATCACTGACTCTAAAAGCTGCACATGCCAACTTGTACTCACTTTGCTCCATACTGGCCAGTGAAGAGAGCAGCTTTGGTTCCAGATGCACTGGCCGTTTACTACCATGTGGGAGGATGGATTTAACACTCAGTGTTGCCCCACACTCGAATGTAGTAACATGGCAATAATTCACGCACCCTTCTCTTGCACTAGCTCCAGGACTTGAGGGAGGATTAAATAATACACATGAAACATAAACTCTTCAGGGAATATACTGCGCAAAAACAGCCTTCCCAGACCCTCAGGAATTGTAGCTTCTGTATCTTTTTATTTTGTCTACTTGAGATTACCAAATTTAAAATTTGTGTTCATTTTTAAATTATCTAGATACCATTTTCCTAATATATTTCTTCCATTTCTGTTTACATATCAGAACTGACCCAGGTTACCACATTTAAAAACTATCTAACATGCTATAATATTGCTTTTGAAACAGGTACTTTCTCCTTTGTTCTTTATGACATATTAGCTATTTTGGTATATTTTTCTAGTTTCATTGAGCTATAATTGATATATATATATATATATATATATATATATATATATATATATTGCAAGTGACTGGAACATCAGAACGACCAGTCACTGTGACATGCACTGCAGTGGCCAACTGGCCTGATCAGGGCCCAATTGACTCCCCCCACAACCTCCCACAACCCCTCTCCCTGACCAACCTCCCACAGGGGCCCTCCAGGCCAGTGGCCAACCTCCCACAGCCCCTCCCCTGCCAGCTGGCCTGATCGGCCCCCTTTGGTGTGGGTCAGCCAGACCCCACCCATGCATGAATTCGTGCACTGGGCCTCTAGTATACTGGTATATATAAAATTGTATAAGCTAAGTTATACAGCATAATTATTTGATATATGCCTATCAAATATGTATGCCTATGGTATATTGCAAAATGATTACTACAGTAGGTTTACATAATATCTGTCACCTCACAGTCATAATTTTTTTCTTGTAATATGAACTTTTAATAGCTACTCAGCCACTTTCAAATATATAATACAGTATTGTTAACTGTAGTCTCTGTGCTCTGCATTTAATCCCCACCTCGAACTTATAAGTTTATACCTTTTGATCACTTTTACCCATTTCCTCCACCTCCCACCATCCTCTCTGGCAGCCACCAATCTGTTCTCTGTTCCCATGAGTTAGGTCTTTTAGATTCTGCATCTAAGTCAGATCATACAGCATTTCTCTTTCTCTGTCTGACTTATTTCACTTAAAGTAATGTGCTCACAGTTCATTCATGTTATCACAAATGACAAAATGTCCTTTTTATGAATGCATAATATCATTTTATATGTCCAATCATCTACTGGCACTTAGGTTGTTTCTGTATCTGGACTGTTGTAAATATGATGCAATGAAGATGGAAGTGTAGATATCTCTTCAAGATCCTGATTTCATTTCTTTTAGATGTACACCCAGAAGTGGCATTATTGGAGCAGATGGAAGTTCTAGTTTTTGAGGAACTGCCATACAGTACTCCATCGTGGCTCCAGCTTGCATTTCCAACAACAGTGTACAAGGACTCCCTTTTCTTTCTCCACACCCTCACCAACACTTGTTATCTCTTTTCTTTTTGATAATAGTCGTTCTAACAGGTGTGAGGTGATGTCTTACTGTGGTTTTGATTTGCATTTCTCTGATGATAAGTGATGTTGAGCACCTTTTCGTGTACCTGTTGACCATTTGAATATCTCCTTTGGAAAAATGTCCATTTAATTAGATAGGTTTTGGTGGGTGTTTGTTTGTTTTCTTTCTTTCTTTTCTTTTCTTTTTCTTTTATTATTATTATTTTTGCTGTTGAGTTGTCTGAGTTCCTTACGTATTTTGGATAATAACCCCTTATCAGATACATAATTTGCAAATATTTTCTTCCATTCATCAGGTTGTCTTTTGATTTTGTTGATGGTTTCCTTTGCTCTGCAGAATTAATGTTGTTAAAATGACAATACTGCAAAACACCACTTATAGACGATTCCAATGGCATTTTTAAAGGAGTAGAAAAAACAATCCTAAAATTTACATGTGGTCACAAAAGACCCCAAATAGCCAAAGAAATTCTGGGAAAGAGCAGAGCAGGAGGCATTACACTTCGATTTCAAGCTCCATTATAAAGCTGTAGTAATCGAAACAGCATGGTACTACCATAAAAACAGACACATGGACCAGTGATTTTCAACTGGAGTGCCACAAAAAAATTTTAAAACATGCAATGTCTGATTATTTAGTCAGGGGCACTGACCTTTCCCCGATTGTCAAATAAAAAAAAACTGACAACAGCCAAGAGTACTGAATGCAGAAAGGAGAGTCGCTTCACTCAATGGTGCTGGGAAAATTGGATATTCACATACAAAAGGATGAATCTAGGCTATTTCTTACACCACTCACAAAAACTAACTCGAGATGGATTCAAGACTTAAATGTAAGACCTGACATCAAAACAACACCTAAAGCTCAAGCAACAAAAGCAAAAATCAGCAGGTGCTCTCTTTTGTAAACATGACATTATCTTGTTTGTTGCTTAAAATCACGTTCCTTGTTAAACTGCGAAAGGATTGCTGGAAAAGTTGAGAACAATGTGAGGAGGCTGCTAAGAACCCAGACATTGCAGTCCTACGCTCCTCCCACCTCACCTGCTTCTTGCCAAGGAAGGTGTAGACTCTGAGTTGTGTTGTGCCCACAGGGCAGAGGCTGGTAGATCTGGTGAAATCAAAAGCAAAAGGCAAATTAGAAACATTATTTAAACATAAAACAGTGAAAGGCTCAATTTCTTTAAAAACATTTTTTTTAAAGCTTTGAAATCAGCAAGAAAGACAGTTGGGGAGGGTAGGCAAAGGCAGTTGCATATTCTTTTCCCTAGCAATTCCACTTTTATGATATTACACACAATAAAACCTTAACAGTGGCTACCTTTAAAAATGAGTTAGAGAAGGGACTTTTCTTTTCTCACTTCATAATCTCCTATTTTGTTTGAATTCTTTATTACCAACATGATTCATTCTCATTATTTAATTTTTTTTAATGAGAAGGAAAAGGTGATTGTCCCCCAAAGTGCCCAGCACAGTGTGTTGGGTTCAGAGTAGGCAGCAGTTAGTATCCCAGAGCCTGACCCACTGGGAGAGAGAACCTGCCCCTTGGGGCTTAAGTAGTTAAGTGGTTCAAATTCTACCTACATGTAAGGCAGTCATTTGATCATGCTTAAAGAAACGAATGTAGATTGTTTTTTTAATCCAGGGGTCATTAGTATTGGTAATGAGATATTTATTTTTAGAATCATTTATCCTCTTGACCCTTAGTTTGTGGTGCTATTTAACTTAAAACATGGCTGTGAGAGGATGTAAGTAAGACAAATACTATTAACCTGAGCTTGATCTTCCATTAGCTTCTGTGATATGGAGTGCTGCTGACCTCAAATGATACCTGTTGCCATAGGTTAATCTCTGCTGCAGAGGGAGTTGTTGAAATTTACATTTGCTGTATTTACCTGTAGAAAATCACTTTAGATACTTCTGCCTAGGAAAAGGGCAGAGTATTAATATCATGTAATCATTCTTTCCTTTCCTCTCCAGAACATTTGTCCCTGAACAGAATTCAGTGATAGTGGAAAAGGCACGTCTTTTTGGTTATCTCCGTGGAAGTTATAAGGCAGTTTTGGTATATTACCTTCTAGTAATAATATAACCAATTGTCAATGAACTTGAAAGTATACCTAATTTACAGGATGGCTATACTATCCTTGGTCATAATTATGACTTAAAAATGGCTTGACAAGTTTTCTGTTACATATGATTATGAATTTGTATTTAACCAAAAAGAGCAAATAATGTAGAGATTTTGCGTGCCTATTTTCATAGTCTGCACGCAGAGATTGGGAAAGACTGAAATACATCAAAACCTTGGTGATGCTGTAAAATCAGCTCGTTCTTTTGTGGGGACTACCTTCTTCTCCGTCGTTAATTGTTAGGCCATTTGTTCCTTTGCCAAATGACTTCTTCCCTCTCCATCTGCCACAGAGACAAGAGCCTGCTCAGGCTGAGCAGGGCCTGTTGATCTGCACTGTGCCATTCAGTATGTGCCCTGTTACTGTGGTCATGAGTGAACGTTTCTTTTTAAGTAGAATTGTAAGAACAGTTGTTAGGAGAGGAGAGGCAAGCAAACTGGCTTGATTATCTTTACTTCCCAGTCTTTTCTCCTTTTCCACCTACTATACTTTTTCAAAGAAACAGAAGCACCAGTGAAAGAAATGCCAAATCTTGGATGAATGTTTTTACAACATAATGGTTCATAAAAAATATCAGAGGTAGAAGAAAACACGTTGAAAATTTGAGAGTTTAGAGTTATAATATTTTCAAAATGCTGTTCTGGTTTTGATTTACCTCTAACGATTCACCAAGAACAAGATTTTCTTTGTAGGTCATTAGAGATACGTAGAGTATCTGCCAGGATAGAATTCTAGTAACAGGGCAGTTCATAGAATAAAAATAAATGCTAGACTGGTGTGTGTAAGGAGGGTATGGCGGAGGATGACGGCTTTGTAATTGTTTTCATAGTATTCCTGAAGTTATTTTGTTGAATGCTGAAAAACTGTACAGGATTGTTTCATGTACTGGAATTTTGTTGCAGTCATTGTCTGGGATTTGGAATTTTTCCTCTTGGTATAAACATTTTTTTTTTCCTAAACAGCAGTTGTGGCAAGGGGATGTGACCTGTAAGAACTTTTCAGGTGTCCCAATCTCTTGATGATACTTAATTGTCCAGGCTTCTCCTTTGAAATGTTAGTCTAAGTTGTTTACATTTTGACACTGACACTGACTAAGGTGAAATGAATCTGTTTCTTCCATGTGAAAAGTGAAGAGTGATTATAGACCTTTTGAATCTTAGTCTGGATTTTCATGCTCTGTAGACTGCACCACTGATTATTGCTAAATAGATACTTGGGCCCAGGCACCTGAGCTCTCATCCACGCCTTTAGATGTCTTTCCATTAAATCTGAGATAAAGCTGCTTTTAAAATAAATTGAATTTTCACCTCCCAATCAGCGGCCATTTTCATGGAAATATTGAGTGATTGTCTTCCATTTAGAGGATGCCCTGTGAAATCAAGGCACAGGGAAGCTCTCTTTGTCTAACTGTCAGGATTAGATTGTCATCAGCCTCCAGAGAACCAATTTCCATATTGTGTGACAAGATATTCCTTCTGAAGTTTGCTCCCCCGAATTGTTCAGACATGTAATCTCATGCATTTGAGACTATGAAAAGGTTAGAATTGTGAAAACTGCCTTTCTTTGCCCATATGCAATTTTGAGGAGATGGTAAATTCTCAGACCAGCAGAGAATTTACCCAGTGATTTATGATAAATGCTTTATGGCCCTAATATTTTCAGTATAATAGCATGGAAAGCTGTAAATCATATTGTGCATCTATGATGATGGAAATTAGAAAGGCAAATAATTTGAAACTTCATAGGCATTCAAAATGAGCAAATGGTTAGGTTTTAGGAAAAGTGATTCTTACATCAAATACCTAAATGAGCAATTTTTAACCCGTGCTGACAGTATTGAGGAAAGAGAAAAAGTGGTTCTTTCAAGGCTCTCCCTAATGTGTGGACTCCACACAGACCGCGTTGAGAGGCCACCTACATGCTTAAATGCACAAAGCGGTCATTTTATTTTCAGAAGAGAAATAATATTTAGTAAAATCATGCAGAAAAATTGTTTGGCTATTTCTTTATCAGAAGCAAATTAGTACTGATGGACAGATACAGTGCTGAGGAAGATCCTAGCTGTCTCAGCAGTTGGGGTGTGGCTCAGATCCCCATCTGTACTATATGTGAGTCCTTCAGCAAGCTCCTCGAAGTTTTGGCTGCTAACAGCTCAACCTCTCTCCAACAGGAGTTGAATTATCTTACCTCCGACAGAGGTGGGCTTCCCTTCCCCACACAATGGCCAAATAATAAAAGGATATAGAGGCTGGACCCTTAGGCCTGCTGAGCTTAGCTCCTTCTGCTCTATCCCCTTACCTCACTCCCTTTTCCTCAAAAGTGCCCCCTAATAAGACATCTGCACCCAACACAAGATAAGCTGAAGTTAAACTTCAGAAGTGCTACATTTCTTCAAGTAGATTATTGCATTACTACTACCAAATGTAAGAGATGCCAGAAGTGACTAGAAAGGCTTTCGTTACTTCACTCTGGTCATTGTACTAAACAGGAGAATAATAATAATAATAAAATTTTTAATAAACTGACAGAATAATAAAAATCGTGTTTTCATCAAAGGTATACGCTAATTCTGTAAAGATGAGGTTCAATGAAAGGGAAAGGCACAGACAGCGACTTTAAAATACTGATGTAGGGTCATTAAATGTTTCTCTTTTGATAATTTTTTTTAATTTTGCTTATTTTGAAAGTTATAAAATAATACTTACTATAGACATAAATAAATAGTGAATGATGGAGATTAAATGCATAATCGTTGCATTCTAAATTTTAAGAAATGTAAAAGTATTTCTTACTTTTAGGCACGTTTGTGTTTTTGTAAATTCTACGCTGGGAAAAGCACCAAAAGAGCAACAGCAGTAGAAGTGATGAAAGCTTCCCAAGAAACTTTAAGGACGCTTGGAGTTAAGAATCAACACTCTCCTCTGTTATCAGATGTTATTACTACCTTTTCAATTTTAATTTGCATATAACTGTATTATAAATGTATCTAACAGGCATTTCCCCCCCAGACAGTAATTATTCAGGCAAATCTTTAATAAGATGAAGGCAAAATAAATATTCATACACTCTATTTTGAATTATTTGTACTTCCTGTTACAATTTTAAAATGCTAAATTCTCATCGTAGTATCAATTATATTTGTCTACTGGTTTTAACAAGTTGAGTTCATCATTTTTTTGATCCTGCACTTATGAGACAGGTTTTCAGTATTTACTTGTATTTCTTTTTAATATGTATAGTGTTTGTGTCCTACATTTGATAAAGGTTCTCTGTAAGATTTTGTTTTGAATTTTTAAAATTAATTACTTGCTTATCACATAGGGAAATATATAATAGTTAACCTATTGCAGGACAGAGTTATGGGCAAAGTGGAGCATTGCTGTGTTTAATTTCCCTCTCTCTTCAGAAAGCAAATGAACATGAATTCATTATTCTGTTCCTTGTGTGGAGTGCCCTAGAGGAGTTTTTGCTTGTCTCAGAGGCAAATATTACCTAAACCTCATTGGTAGAAACAAAAAATATGTTCAGAAAAGAAGTTTGATTTTTTGCTTCCTCAGCAGCCTCATGATCACAACTTACAGAATTCAACATCAAGAACTGGCATCGCCAACTTTGATCATTGGGAGTTAAGTAACTGACCTCAGGTAGTTATCCTAAAATCATGAAAGTTACGTAAAACTATTGCTGACCTAGTAAACAAGCTGAGACTTTTTTTCCTCAATCCTGACAGAAGTTTTATCTGAACAAGCAGTCCTCTTGTCTTCAAGACTTCCTCCACTAACTAGGTCAGAAATACAAAAATCTCCCATGTTGGAGTTGACTCTTTGTTTGGTGTGTTTTTAGTTAGTTTTGTTTGTTCTGCTAAATTGGAACCTTATTGTTAAAAGTTCAGATTATGTTAAATGTTCAAATAGGAAGTCACCTATTTAGATATACTATAATTTATAACACCAGGTTGATGATCTATCAGATCTTTTCCTGAATATAAATTTTTTACTTTTTAAAAAATTTATCTTTATTATTGAAAATATTACAAATGTCCCCATTCTCCCCCCCCCCCCACATTGATCCCTTCTAGCCCACTCCCCTCCCCACAGCCCCAGGCCTTCACTTACTAGTATAAAGGAATAAGGGATAAAAGGAGGGTTTCCATGGATTTGGATATCTGGAGAGGAGAGGACCTAGATTTGGAGATAAGTAGCAGGCTACTTGAGCTATTTTCCCTCTCTCACAATCTTGCCTGTGTAGTTCTGTTTGCATTATTTGTCTAGGCAGACAGGAATAATGCATACACCATCCCTAAATCGAGTGTTAGAGCACGACCCATCTGCAGTGCTAACTGAGGGGCATGGACAGTGTAATTATCCTTTGCAGTACTACTGCACAGGGATTTGCCTTCTAATCTGGAAACAAGCCACACATAACAGTGCTTATTCACTTATTGAACTCGATGTCATGTAGCAGAACTAATTTAAGAAATCCTTGGGAAAGCACCTGATGTATACACAAGTTTTATGATATTTATCATTTTGCTCAAGATCAAGAAAGCAGTCTTTAAAACTTATTTACTGAAAAATATTGGCTTCTGGACTTAATTACAGTTTAGTTCTAGATTTAAGATCAGTGTATTGTTATGTTGAAAAACACCATTTCACCATACAAGGCCTCTAATGTCAGCTGTGCGGTTCTGTAACAAATGAGTGTTCACAAATGAAGTCTTTGAACAGGAATTTGGTGTGTTCTCATACATTTCTTCATTCTTTTTGTTCATTAAACAAATATTTATTGAGTGTATACTCAGTGTCTTCATGTGCTAAGTGCTGGGAATGTTGAGGTAAATGGAAGAGCAGATTTCCACCTTTATGAAACTTAAGGCCTCATGGGGGAGTCAAATAAATAGGAAAACGGACAGGTATACATCTTAAAGATGCAGTGAAGGGGAGCTAATGATGTGATGTGATAGAAAGTATTGAGAGGAGGCTACTTTAAGTAAATTATCTAATAAGGAACCTGCCTGACCAGAGGTGATGGTCCCCATATTTGAGGAAAGGCAAGAAGGTCAGGCTCACTGGTGCCCCACCAAGCAATACTGAGAGTGTTGGAGCTGAACCCTAAGGGTAGAGAGTGCCCACACCTCACACCGTCTTATAGACAAATGTGAGTTTTATTGTAAGAAGTTACAATACTCCCATATGAATAACTTTTTTAAAAAAAAAAGCAGGGAAGCTATATAATCTAATTACTATCTTTAAAAGACCTCTCTGGCTTTCTCTGGAGAAATAGAAGAGGGGGACAAAGGTAGACCAGTTAGACTACCAAGATGCTTGCAGATGATGAGGGTGTTAGCATTAAGAAGAAATAAAAATTGATGGCTTACTGATAAATCTGAGAGACAGAGCTAGTAAGACTTGCTGATTTAGGAAGAGGGAAAAGAATAATCAAGGCTATTTTCTTTTTTTTTTATTTCAGTGAAATGAGTGAATGGTGATGTCATTTACTGAGGTGGTGGCAATTAGGGAGACTAGACTGGGGAGGCAGTATCAAGGTGGGAATCAGGACTTAAATTTGGCCATGCCAACACTGAAATTCATATTAAACCTCAATGTGGACATGTGAAGTACAAAGCTGAATTGAGTCTTTAGCTTAGAGAGTTGGAAGTACATATCTTCAAATCTAATGTAATAAAAGAGTAATATGCAAATTAACCACAATTCCGAGACACCTAAGCCATGCCCCCAGCCAATCAGAGCAAGCAATATGAAAATTAACGTAGCCAAGATGGCAGCCGGCAGCCACGGAGCTGGAACAAGCAGGTGGCTTGCCCCTGCAATGAAGGAAGATGAAGTTCCTGTCAGCCGAGGCCGGCTGTGGCCTCTGCTTAAGGCAGCATAGTTTCAATTATAGAAGATAAATAAATCCCAGAGACCTGCTTTCTGGTTTGGGCTCAAGGAAACGCTGGGAGCCTGGGTTGTCCGGGGAAACCTGACCTGGGCTCCGGTTAAAGCAATAAAGTTTCAACTTTAGAAGATAAATAAATTCCAGCCAGCCTTGCTGGGATCTTGGGTCAATGGGAGCTGTGGCCAGAGTGCAAACAGCCATCAGCCCCTCACCCAGGCTTCCCAGGCACCCCAGTAGAGACCCGAACCCTGAAGGGGCTGTGGGCAGCCTGAAAACAGCCATCAGCCCCTCATCCAGGCTGGCCAGGCACACCAGCAGGTGGACATCCCCCGAGGGTTCCCAGACTGTGAGAGGGCACAGGCTGGGCTGACGGACGCCCCCCCCCCCCCAGTGCACAAATTTTTGTGCACCGGGCCCCTAGTATATATATAAAATCTTCAGTGTTTACAGGTGCCAATTAAGGGCTCAGGGTTGTACGTTTATTGTAAGAAGACACGTAAATTGAGAAAACCTGAAATGAATCTATTAATAAATTTAATTGTGTAGAGGTCAAGTGAAGAAAAGAACAAGGAAATGAGATCAAGGAGTCACCAAGAAAACAGGATAAAAACCAGTAGAGTGTAATGTTATGAGACCAGCAGCATAGATTGTTTCAGGAAGGCTAGAGAAGGTCAGCTATGTCAGCTTTTGCTAAAAAATTAAGCTAGAGACATCATTGAATTTAGCAACATGGGGGTTTGTAGGTGACCTTGATGAGAAGTTTCTGAAGCATGGTAGACAGACATCCAATTGGATTCTACTGAAGCATGATTTGCAGGGGGAAAAAGAGGACAGGAAGGAAGTGAAATCTTTTGCTTTATAACAGAGAGAAGAAAAATGGTTGCTAGAGAAAATATGAGGTCAAAAGATATATATGTTTTTTAAAGATATAAAATTCTTAACCATGTTTTCACACAATGATTAGAATGACCTAATAGCAAGGAAGAATTCATGATACAAGGGAAAGATATTATCTTGCAAGAGTGAAATCCCAGAGGAGACAAGAGGCGGTGGAATCCAGAGCACAAGGGGAGACATTGGCCTTTAGTAAACAAGGAACGCCTCCGCCATGGGGACAGGAGGAAGACAGAGGGTGGTTCAAGTGTAGGCTGATTTGTAGACTCGATGATGGGAAGGTGGGGGAATCCTCGTGTGTAACTTCTATTTTCTCAATAATGTAAAAAGTATAATTATTAGGTAAGAATGAGTAGGGGAAGGAATTGGGACAGTTCAGCGGAGAATAAAATGTGTTAAATAATCATCTCGGAGACTAGGAAATGGAGCTTATTAGGAGGCATAAAAGAATTTCCTGACGGTTTTGAGTGCCATGTGCTGTTTGTTTTTGTGAATCTAATGTGGAACCAGTCAGCCCACTGTTGGATTCCTTCCAGCAACATTAGATGCTCAGACACAGATGGAGATAATAGCAGAAAATTGTTGAAATTGGGTGAGGATTTTTCTGTGGTGGCCAAGACACTGGAAACATTTACAAGGCATTGACTCTAATGATGGACCATGGAATTAAAGCCAGGTGAGGAAATAAGGGAAGCTAAGAGGATGGTGATGGGCAATGAAAAAGTGGACGGGTCATTGAAAAACATTATGAACTAGCATTTATGAATTATGTATTTGAGTAAATGAAAAGGATAAGAGGATGTAGTCAGAGGGAGATACCTGTACACAAGAGGAAGGAGCTGGAATTTTTCCAGGTGAAAACTAGGACTATGGCATTATTATGGGAATGGGAGGTTGAGGAGGGGAAAAGGAAAAGTTTATTGGAGGTGATTATGTCAAGGCACAAAGACATCAGAATATTGAAGGGTCATTTACAAGATAGTGATGTCACTCAGAAGGATGACAGAGAAGAGACGAATGTTGTCGATGAATGACCTGAGTTCGATAAATGATCCTAGCAAGAAGATTTGGGGGATGACGCATTTGTGTGACAGAAGGGATTCAGATTTTAATGGGACTAAAAGAATTGCCAATGGGAAAATAGGAAGAGAACTCTAATCTAAACCGGGCACGAAGGCCCATAGATAGAACATGAAAGAAAGTTAAAAAGCACTTGCTAAGGAGGGCTGGTTAAAAAAAGAAAGAAAGAAAAAGAAAACCAGTGTGCTCAGGGTACATTCAAATCTGGGTATGAAAAATGAAGATTGTTTAAAGAGCATGAGGACACATTGAAGTGTTTAGAAGGGAGTAGAGTAGTGAAGAGTTGGAAAATGTGCAAGTAGCACCCTGGGGATGAACGTGAGTGATGGTGGGTGATGATTGTGAGGTTTGCTTTTTGCTGGTGCCCAGGGATGTGGGCAAGACGCAGTCAGTCCTGAGAGTGGCAGAGTGAAAGGAAGGTTGATCAGTTCTGTGTGCCTGAAAATGTCTCCAACATAGAAGACTGGTGAGGCCAAGGCCTTGGAACTACTGTCTGGCTCAGGATGCGGAAGCGTTGTGCATTCCTCCTTTGATTTGCCCGAGTATGGGTCCTGCAAAGTCGGATGAGTCTTCTGAGATAGAAAAGGTGTCACTCTTACGTCAGTAAACAGAAACACGCTGTGTATCCTGAGTAGATAAAGATTCCCAGCCCTGCCAGGGTGCATGTGCCTCAAACCTGACTGCTGCGGAAGATCCTCAGTACTTGGTGGCAGGGCAAGGAGTGAAGGGAATGAACGTTCATTGAGTATCTAGCTGCACCCGGCTTTTGTCAGCCTTGTCTTATTTATTGTGACTTCAGTGTACTTTTCTGCCCATTTGGTAAGCAACAGTCTCGAGTCTATTGAGGGCAATAAAGCCGGGGAGTGGGAAACAGGTATTATGACTCATGTCTTTAAAATTACCTCATTAAAAGGAAGAAAGCACAGGCTCAGGGAGGCCACTTTATTATGATCACGTTACATTGAAGTAGAAGTGACATGACATTTGGAACTTAGATCTCTTGCTTTCCAATCTTTTTGAATGTTAGAAAGCAATGTAGCATAGAAATGAAGGTGAGCTACTTTATCCGTGACAAAAATTAAGCTGCTTAATAATGAAATACCATGTATGTTAGGCTGTTCTTTTAGTGTACGCTAAAATACATGGTTAAATTTTGAGGAGATGCTGAGAGGGATGTCATCATGGAAAAAAAACCCTCCTCACTAGTAAATAAGGTGTTTCAAAGCTTGTCATTTTCACCATGACCTTAAACTTGTAGGTTAATAGAGTTGATCTTGTGATTATCCCAGATATCTATTGAACAACTAAGCTGATTGAAGCTGTACCTGCAGACACAGTATTAAATATGACAGATTTCCTGACTTGAATGAATTTACCATCTAGTAAAAAATGCAACCAATTGACAATTACAACACTCGAACCATTTACATTGGAAGAACAGGAGACCTAAATTTGGGGAAAGGTGTCAGGGCAGACCTTTCAAATGAATGAAGATCTAAGCATCAATAAATAATTTTCACAGAGATCTCTGCATGAAATCAGAATTTCAGCTTTTTAAATTTACTATTAAAAGGTCTGCCTAGGAGATCAGACTTTTTGTGCATATATTCCATAAATACAATAAAAAAAACTCAAATTTTAAAAGTATATTTGAGAAGTTGTTAAGATCTGGTTCTGCAAAATCCTTGGGATGATTTGAGGAAAGAGAGCATATTTTCAACTTTGTCTTTGACCTGTATAACTTGTATTCATATTCAAGAAGGCATTGAAATGACTTTTGCTCACCTCACCTTTTATCTTATTTCTCTCCTAAAATTTAACTACTTTTAGGAAAAGTAATGACTCAATCATCCAACAAACATTTATTCTTCACTGGCTATGTATAACGTACCAGATGAGTTCTGAGTGTGGATTTCAGTATCAGACAGGGGCTTCCATCCACACAGATCTTATAAATACACCCTGACCAATGGCAAGTTAAATGCCACATTATAGGGAAAAAGTGTTCCCAACATATGTGACATGGTAATTCATTGCCACCTGGAAAACCATCGTGTTGTCTTAGTCATCATCTAGGTGTTTTCTGTATTATCACCTCAATATAATAGGAAAATTCCTTTTGGGTACAATGTACTACCTGAGACAAAGTTAAAAAAATACTTCCTACATAACATATTTTAAAAAGCCTCAAAAGCAATATACTGAATTCTCGCTAATGCCACTCATTATAATAGTAATATCTAATTTCACCTGGACTGCAGAAACCAGCAAATAAAGACCAATACTTTACATTTCATCACTTTTTTCTTTTGCCATTATTTAGTTTAATCCAATAGAATGATGCCATTGCATTGCATGAGTATATGTTTTAAATACTTTTATAAATTCAATTTTTGTTATAACATTTTACTTTCTGTAATTATTGAACAGAGTACATTGTCAGGTGTTTTTTTGTTTGTTTTGTTTTGTTTTAACTTGCAAATCTTAGTAGTATCCATTCTTTTTGTTTCTTTTGTAAGTAAAAGTAAGTATAACCTTATCTCCTTTGCAAATGTGTGGCTTTAAAAAGAAGGAAATTAAGAAAAAAAAAATAAAGGAAAAAAGAATAAAGTGAAATATATAGCTACTCCCTGAAATAAATTCCACTCCCCCAGGGATATATTTATGTACTTTATAATTTCTTGTCCTTATTTTATCTTACAGTGTGTAATTTTCAATGTGTGTGTCTGAAAAATGACCACTCTGTGCATGACTATTTCAGCAGATGCCATTCTGCTCTGTTTGTGTCCCCTCAAATGCATGGAGCACAGGTTGAGGCAATGGTGGGAGCGGGTTGACAGAGGAAGGTCTCTGAAGGTTCCTGTCTTCAGTTAGGAACCACCCCAAGTTCAGATATAGGCACATTACCCTGGCACCTTTCTCTTCCCTCCCTCCCTCGCCATCTCCCTCCCTTCCTTGTTTTCCTTCCTTCCTTTCTTTCTTCTACTCTATTTTTCTTTTTCTTCTTCTTTGCTCTTGTAATTTACCTATTCTATAAGTTCTCTTTCCCATCTTCTTCCACTTGTGAATGAGATGATGAGGGTAGATGCTTGTACATGAAACCCACTTTTCAGCCCTAGTTTTTACCCTTTACCATAGTTTCAGGAAAAGAGATGGGAAAGCACCTACATAATTTATAACATTTATAATGTGGCCTACATCATCAGATAGGTTTACACACCCCAAACTCTCATTTTAGAACTGGATGTAGTGTTTCTAAGTAAAAGATCAAGTATGTTATTCATTTGCCCAGAGTTGAGAGCTTTGGTTTTCATGGTTGGGAAGAAATTATCACTCCAAGAACATGCTTTATAAAATTTTCTCATGAATAGCAACTGGAGTTTCTCTTTCTGTCAGCTGGGAACATGCTTACGTCTTAGGAGGCTTCTCTTAGGAAAGAAAGTAATTGGTTAAAGCTGTGTCCCCTTACTCTTTGCCTACAGATAGCCGGCCTAGGCCTTGAACAAAACAAGAAATCATTCTCAGATGTTCCCTTACATGGTGTCCTACGCCAAAGGCCACCATGTAGCAGCTCATCAGCATTAGGAGGTCTAACCAGACTTCTGGGAAAAACCTTCAAGATGTTTTATTTGAAGCTGAATATATATATATATTAATTGAAAGAAAAGCTGTCCAAATACTCTAGTCACAGGATAAGCTTGAGGATAAACTCCACTAGGATGTGCTTTGTAAACATGGTGATAAAATGCTGTTTGATGAACTCATTAATTAGTGCATAATGGAGTGTTTCTCTTCCCCAGCCAGCAATCAATCAATGATAAAACATTTCCTACATATCTTCCCATGTCCTTAATTGAGATCGTCAATAACTGTGCCCCTTCTTAGCAGTTCACAGATGGGAGGAAATAAAGTTCTTCTGTTCTGTGAAGTCAGCTGAGTGAGTTAACAAAACGGGTCATCATGTTGCTCTCTTGGTTGGATAGCAGAACTCCGCTATGGGTTGTATTTATTTATTTTTTAAATATATTTTATTGATTTTTTTTACAGAGAGGAAGAGAGGTAGAGAGTTAGAAACATCGATGAGAGAGAAACATCGATCAGCTGCCTCCTGCTCACTCCCCACTGGGGATGTGCCCGCAACCAAGGTACATGCCCTTGACTGGAATCGAATCTGGGACCCTTCAGTCTGCAGGCCAACGCTCTATCCACTGAGCCAAACCAGTTAGGGCGGGTTGTATTTATTTGATGCCTTGCCAGGGGAGTTTAAAGTAGACCCTGTATCTGAAGACTGTTTCTTCAACTCTTCAAAGGTACCTAGAAGAACCTTTGGTGGCTATGATATGTAAGTGGTGTCTTCCTAATATTTGAACATAAGAACCAAAATATTACTCCTAAGCCTCCTGGTTTCATAGGATTTTGTTGAACAATTCCACACATACAACTCTAGCAGGGTCGTACTTAAGTGCTGCTCTTCCAACCAGTGTTGTATAAATGCTGCCAGTTGTACGCCAATTGTCTTCTGTTATTTCTTGTTAAAGATTTTGTGAGTCTCGTTCAAATTGGCTTCCATTTATTATATTTTCCTGTTTAAAAAATAATTTAAATTTTATTTGTGGTATCTTCAAACAATACATTATAGTTAAAAGTGGGCATTTTTAAATGATACCATCTGCCAAATAGAGGGAAGCATAGTGCTGTGTTACACAAGGAATACCAATTTATTGTTATGTTGTGAAATCTTGATCTAACCATCTGCTTTGTTGAAATACCAGCAATTTCTAAAAAATAATTTTAATGAATATTATATAATAGCTAGCAGCATATATAATATTAACTTTTAATGAAAATTTAATAAACACTAACATTTAGGAATAAAAAATATGTTTTAGCCCTGGCTGGCCCAGTTGGTTGGCGCGTCATCCCGTACACCAAAAGGTTGGGTTCCATTCCCGTCAGGGCACATATCGAGGTTGCCAGTTCCGTCTCCAGTTAGGACGCTTGTGGGAGGCAGCTGATCGATGTCTCTCTCTCACGTCAATGTTTCTCTCTTTCTTCTCTCCTCTCTCTCTCTCTGATAATCAACAAAAACATATTCTCAAGTGAGAATTAAAACAATGTTTTAAAACTGGAATTCTGATAAAATGAAATAAATGTGGGCACTGGAATCACAGATAGTTGGAATGAGACTCTCCATAAGAGCCTGTCTTCACTGTAAGGACAATGAGAATTGGACTTGGCTTGTCAAGTAGATGCATTTTCAATACTGACAAACCCTTATAGGCAGGAGAGACTCATTAAGTCTTGGGCAAACCAACTGGTAGTACTGTCACCAAACTCAGCTGACAAGTGAATTCACCACAATCTATCTTTTTTCACTGTAGCGTTGCTGCAGTAGCTACTTATGCATCATTAATAATGATGGTAGCACCCTAACCGGTTTGGCTCAGTGGATAGAGTGTCGGCCTGCAACTGAAGGGTCCCAGGTTTGATTCCGGTCAAGGGCATGTGCCTTGGTTGCGGGCACATCCTCAGTAGGAGGTGTGCAGGAGGCAGCTGATCGATATTTCTCTCTCATCGATGTTTCTAACTCTCTATTCCTCTCCCTTCCTTTCTGTAAATAATCAATAAAATACGTTAAAAAATAATAAAATAATGATGGTAGCATTATTTGATATACATAATCTTTGGACTACTAATGCAGCTATTACAAAGCATATGGTATATTTATACGTATTGTAGAAAGACAATCTATTCTTATACAGAAAAAAATAAGTTTTAGAGTACTATAAAATATGATCTTATTTTTGTTAACAAAATTAAAACATATTCACATTTACAATTAAATTATAAGTAAAAGATCTGGAACAGTGCGTAGTATCCTCTGAACAGTAATACCTCTATGGAGATGGCTGAATGGGGGTAGCAGTGGTGGTGGGTGCTGCAGGAAGGGAGGCCTCATATTATATTATTTGCAATTATTTTAAGTTGGATTTGTTTTTAGGGTAAATGTATATTCATATGATGCTTCTATAAGTAACTAAAGTAAAGGAAACATAATTAAAATCACCAAAACAGTAATTTAATTACAAAAAAGAAATTAAAGTTCTTTAATTATAAAAAAAATAAAGTTCTCTTTAGAGACTATACATCTATCTATAGGATTCTATTATGTTTTGATTCTTTGTAGCCTGCTTTACTTTTCTAATCCCATTTCTTAATGAATCCACTGATTGGGAGCCAATGGGAGCCCAGTGCTCACACTGTAACCAACCTATTACATATGAGAGAAGACCCACACCAGAAGTCTAGTATAATAAAAGAGTAATATGCAAATTGACCATGACCCGGGACACCTAAGCCACACCCACCAGCCAAGCCACGCCTCCCAGCCAACCAGAGCAGCTGTATGCAAATTAGCCCAGCCAAGATGGAGGCCGGCAGCCACAGAGCTAGAGCAAACAAGAGGCTTTTGTTGCAACTGCCTGCCTAGGCTGGCTGAGCCTCTGCTCACGGCCACGCCCACCAACCAATCAGAGTGGCTGTATGCAAATTAACCCAGCCAAGATGGAGGCTGGCAGGATGGCTCTGCACTGGGGGCCTCCGCAGCCAGCATAGCTGTGCCAGGTGTGTCAGCTCAGTGGGGGGGGGGATCCAGCCTGGGGCCTCCTGGGGGCGTCCAGAAGCACCCGTCCCAGGTCCACTGCCTGGCTCCGCCCCCTAGGGACCTTCACCAGACGTGTGGGTCCTCCATGGGGTTTGCAGGAGCAGCTGTCCTGGGCCTGCTGCCTGGCTCTGCCCCCTGGGGGCCTCCTAGGGGGCGTGCAGGAGCACCCCTTCAGGGTCCGCTACCTTCATCCACCCCCCCAGGGGCCTCCACAGGGCGTGCGGGAGCGTCTGCTGCACAGTGCGGAGAATCCGAAGCCAGTCCACTGCCCGGCTCCACCCCGGGTGCGTTTGCTCAGCAGCAGGGCCCCACCGAGGGATCCTGCACCAGCGTCCAGCCCTGGCTCGCCACCCAGCTCTGCACCAGGTGTGTCCCCTCAGCGGTGGGGGCCCACCAGGCGTGTGCGATCGTGAGCCCTCTGGTGGGAAACGTCCAGGTCTGCACTCACCAGCCCTCCCAGCCCCCACTGCACGAACCCTGTGAAGGGGCTGTGGGCAGCCTGAAAATGGCCCTCAGCCCCTCACCCAGGCTGGCCAGGCATGCCAGCAGGTGGACATCTCCCCTGAGGTGTCCCAGACTGCAAGAGGGCACAGGCCGGGCTGAGGGACTCCCACCCCCCAAGTGCACATATTTTGTGCACCGGGCCCCTAGTATGTAAATAATGATCTAGAAAGCTATCATAAATAAGATGTCATAAACACCTATGGGGTGGGACAGAGACATTTTCTGTGAGGAGAGAAAGCTTGACTACCCAGGAGGGAATCAGGCATTTGAAGAAAAGGAGAAGCATCTGGGCAAAGACAGAGGTAACATTTAAGGCATATTCAGGGGACAGAGTTCAAAATGAAATATAAAACTGATGAGGTATTTTGGAGAAGCTAAGGAGAGAAGAGCAAGTTGTGGTAAGTTGTGAGTAGGCTTGTAGGGTGTAGGACTAGAGTTGCCAGAGGAGTGGCAAGTTACGTAAAAGTAGATGCAATGCACTGAAGTGACAAATTTGGGAGTAGAATGACCGCTGAGTCCATTAAGATTTGAAAACCAAAATGGGATGTACTGAAAGGTTTAGGTTGGAGTAAACCAAGAGCAATACTCTGCCCTTCTGGGTGTATTTGTGTCATTCTTTACTTTTTCTCACCGACTTTCAGTCCACCTTGCCATAGCTGGTCACTCCCACAGCTCCTACTCCACATGATGCAGCATATAGACAGAGGTACCGGACTTCCTCTCATTCAAATCTTCTTGCGGAGAGAGAGAAATTTGATTAGCCAACCTTGGCTCTAGAACCCATGCAATAATCTCTAGTTAGGAGAGTGAACTGCTGCATAGTTCAATCATGAGTCCTATGAGTTCACCCGAATGTGTGGATGTAGTTCCCACAGACAGTGGGGGTTACATAGTGAACCAGATACCTTTTCCATCTACTAAGTCTTTAACTCTTATATAATAGCCATTGTGGAGATTTTTCTTTTGGAGCTCTCATTAATAAAAATATTGTCAAGAAACATTTTGTGGCAGAGCATTGTTCCCATGGCACTAGTCACACCAGTTCGCCACCAGTAGTAACAGTTTTTATTTTATGGATTCCTCTGCTCTGAGAGAATATAAGCAGAAATTCTAGTCAAGACAAAAACAGAGATTTCAGCCCAATCAAGAAGTGCTGAATGAAATCTTGGGGATTTTTTTTCTGACTCTTCTAGTGGAGCCTATGGTTTTAGTCATGGCTTGCCATGCTTTGATACTACTTAAATGGCATAATTTTAGCTGTTATCTATAGGATTTGATCGCTCTGTTCTACCCCTATTTTGAAAATGGAAAAGCTGAAGCACATTTTCTCAAAGCTACCTAAGACTGAGTAAAATGGACTCAAATCAATAAACATGTAACATTAAGTACTAGAAAAGGCTCCAATTCTAGGAAAAAAAAATGCCTAGAAGAGACAAGTTAAAAGCCATGATGAGTAATAAAATTTTGATAACTATAAAAGATAGTGAAGAAAAATGAAGTGGACAGCAGTTCCATGATTAATTGCTGAGTTGGTAGTATAATGATAAACATTGTAAGTTCAGAGGAAGGTGATATCTGTCCAATTTTCCCAGCACCATTTATTGAAGAGACTATCTTGGCTCCAGTGGTAAGATAGCTCTTCTAAGTAACAGCTAAAGAAACTCTCATGTCTCTTCTAACATTTCACCACTCTTCACCCTATTGGGTGTGTCTCCTTCTGTGATTCGTAGGGATTTATGACAAGAAAGTGAAATGCAGCCTGTGTTCTGACCCTCATCTTGAGCAGATTCTCAATGATTATTTCAAATGTAAGTTGTATGATACTGTTTGAAAATCATTCTGTAATTGTGACATCCCTCCTCTCTCCCAGTAGGTCTTGGTATTTGCCCATTGTCAAAATGGTCATTTTCAGCTATGGCTAGGACAGTCTGCAAAAGTGTTATAAAGATAAGACCGTGGTTTCCATTCTATGGTTTATAATACGTGGCTGTAATGCCTGCATGTATTTGTTATGGTCACGGAGTATAGATTTTTCCTTGGGAGCTGAGGTTTTCACTTCTCAGTGTTGGATCTGGAAAGGAGAGTTGGGAACAACTGGGGATCTTGAGTCATTGGCTGTTTTGTGTTGATGAAATATTAGAAGAGACATGGGAGTTTCTTTAGCTGTTACTTAGAAGAGTTGTCTTACCAATTTTCATGAACTCAAATGATGTGTTAGGGCAGAAAATGAGAAGGCACAGGTATCCTAGCTGCAGCCCTGTGTTCCCTCCACGTTCCAAAGGATAGTTTGAATATGACATTAGTAGCACAGCGGCGACAGCAGCCAGAAGCACTGTGGTGAGAGTGGACTTCATTTTCCAAGCTGGGTGCCAGGGGTGCCCGGGCATTGTAAAGAGATGATGTATTCAGTGCCTGAGCTCATTCAGGGTGATGGTCACGGCACTTTCATCCCTTTCCTGAGGAGCTGTCATTGTGGCAACCGGTCATCTACACCAAGAAATGACATATGAGAAAAACGGTGCCAGTAGAATGATTTGGGAGGGTGATGAGAATTGAGGTTGATTTTCTTTCTTCCTTTGAGCTCAAGATTTAATGTTGCCTAGATTTGGTGGTTATTAATACTTTCCCTGGTAGAAAAAAGTCTCTAAGGCCCTATCCAAGGGTTTGGTTTATGTGACATGCCTTGAAAATCTCATACTGTAATTTCTTTCCTCTGTACATCCTAGCTTCTCTGTGTTGGATGTAAGTCATTGACCCGGAAAGTATCTGATGGCATTGATTTGGACTTAAACAAACTCTCTGAGTCAGCTGGTTAAAGAAAGTTCTGGGTCATCAGAAATGAAACTTAGAAGAAGAAAAAAACAACTAAAAAACTTGAGCAATTCATCTGACAGCTTAGTGTTCTGTTTGATTTAACATATGCTGCGCTCTTGTTAGTATTCCATTTATCTTGGTTCCCATGTTTAGGCTATTTTTCTTTCTTTTGCTTAAAGAGCTTTGATGGGCTTGGACTGTGGCACTGTGCATGAGAAAAAGGAAATTTCAAAATTTTCTTTGTAAGAAAGAAAAGGAACTTCAAAAGGAGCCCAAGATTAATCTTCATTGATCTCAGTATAAGAGCAAAGGATAAATGGAAGGTTGACTATCATAGTTGATCAGTTTGTTTTACAGCTGGTTTCTACGTCAATAAAGAAGAAACTAACTCTACATACCTAAAGTGAACATCAGCCGTTATTTATAACAATTATTACCATTAGAATAGTACAGCTTAGTGATTTGGATCATGGGTAAAATCCTGGTTTAAAGTCTACGATCTACGGCCTAGAACAAGATTCTTAAACTGCCCTGTGACCCAATGCCCTCATATATAAACTAGGAACAATAGTTATATCTTCTTGATAGAATTGTTCATAGAAATCATATGAGTCAATACACAAAAAACACATAGAATAATGCCTGCTACATGCAAACACTATGTGTTTACTACTAGTATTTCCTTTAGAGGAAATCACCTGCAATTATGGGAAGGCTTAAGTCTAGACTATATAAAATGATATTATTTCTGAAACTGTTTATAAAAAATATTGTGAGTTTATGACATTATATGTCATAGATTACTATAAAATAGCATCCACAGTTACTGTCAGGTAATTAAACAATAATTGTTGTTACTGGTATCATTGTTTCCTTTAGATAACTCCTTATAAAAAATACAGAAAACATTGTGTCATTTTTCAAAGAAAAATGTTATAATCACATAAATTAATATTTGTCATTGATAGTATAGCTCAATAATATCCTTACTATTTATTGCTTTTTATTCATTTTCAGAGCTGATGGGAAAATTGCATTAAATTTTTGCATTTATTGATTAACAATGCCTTTTTATTGTAAGTATGAAAAGACTAATAATGGAATCATCTATAGTTCTTGGCTTGTTTTCTCTTTGAATCTTCTTCAGTATTGACTCTGTTGATGAAAATATTCATATCAAAATGTTTATTCAACCCCTCAAATTTAACATACTTGAAACTTGAGTTTTTTATCACTTATGTTTGCTGCCCTTTCTTATCCTCTCCCACAGCCTTCGCCTTACTCTGTCTATACACAGCACCTCTGCTCAACTTCTTGTCAGATGTACCCTTATTTTCCTAATCACCTGATCCCAAAGATTTGGTCAGATTTTATTTATAATTTTTCTTCATTTCATTCATTCAGCAGGCCACTAAAGATAAAAATCATATGATCTTATTAACAGGTGCAGAAAACATTTAATAAGTTACATCATCAATTTATGAATAAAAAACTCAATAAAATTGGTATGGAAGGAAAGTACCTCAACATAATAAAGACAATATCATACTCAATGGTGAAAAACTGAAAGCTTTTCCTCTAAAATCAGGAACAAGACAAGGATGCCCACTCTCATTACTGTTAATTCAACACAATTCTGGAAGTACTACACAGAGCAATCAGACAAGAGAAAGGGATAAAAGACATCCAGATTGGGAAGGAAGATGGAAAAGTGTCACTATTTGCACATGACATGATTCTGCCTATCGAAAACTGTAAAGACAACAAAAAACTATTAGAATAATCAAATTCAGTAAAATTGCAGGATACAAAGTCAATGTACAAAAATAACCCACTGCTTTCCTATATAATAACAATGAAACTTCAGAAAAATAAATGAAAAAAAATTGTTTTGCAATTGCAAAAACAAAATACCTAAGAATAAATCAAAAAAGGATTTGAAAGATCTATATACTGAAAACTACAAAGCATTATTAAAAGAAACTAGAAAAAACACAACAAAATGAAAGATATTTCGTGTTCATGGATTGGAAGAATCAACATACCAGGTAGTAAAATGGCCATATTACCTAAAGCAATATACAAATTTAATGCAATCTCCATTAAAACCCCAATGTCATTTTTTAAAAGAAATAGAACACAAAAAAATAGATTTGTATAGAACTATATAAAAGATCCTGAATAGCCAAAGCAATCCTAAGAAAAAAAGAACAGAACTAGTGGTATCACACTACCTGACTTCAAATTATACTACAGGGTTACAGTAATCAAAACAGCATGGTATTGGCAGAAAAACAGACATATGGATTAGTGGAACAGAATGGAGAGCCCAGAAATAAAACCATGTGTATATGGCAGATAATTTTTGATAAAGAAGCCAAAACCACACAATGGAAAAAAAAGAAAGCCTTTTTGATAAATTGTGCTGGGAAAATTGAAAAGCCACATGCAAAAGAATGAAAATAGATTACAGTTTGTCCCCATGTAGAAAAATTAATTCAAAATGGCTCAAAGGCATAAGTATAAGATCTGAAACAAATTACATAGAAAAAATATAGATACTGAACTGATGGACCTTGGTCATAGAGAATATTTCATGAATTAAGGGCATTAAAGGCAAAAATAAAGAAATGTGACTCTGTCTAAGTAGAAAGCTTCTGCTCATCGCCTGGCTGGAGTGACTCAGTGGTTGAGCTTCAACCTATGAAGCAGGAGGTCACTGTTTGATTCCCAGTCAAGGCACATGCCCAGGTTGTGGGCTCAGAGACAGTCAATTAATGATTCTCTCTCATCATTGATGTTTCTCTCTCTCCCCCTCTCCCTTCCTCTCTGAAATCAATAAAAATATATTTATTAAAAAGCTTCTGCACACAAAAGAAAGCAACAATAAAACAAAAAGGCAACTGACCAAATGAGAGATGATATTTGCAAAGAACAGCTCTGACAAAGGTTTAATATCCAAAATATGTAAAGAACTCATAAAACTCGACACCAAACAAAAAATCGAATTAAAAACTGGGCAGAGGACCAGAACAGACACCTCTCCCAAGAAGACACATATGTGAAGAGATGTTCAACTTTACTAGGTATTAGGGAAACGCAAACCAAAACTACAATGAGATACCACCTCACACCTGTTAAAATGACTGTTATCAACAAGACAAGAATTACAAGTGTTGGAGAGGTTGTGGAAAAACGGGAACTCTCATTCACTGCTGGTGGGAATGTGGACTGATACAGCCACTATGGAAATCAGTGTGGCAGCTCCTCAAAAAAGTACCATTTGACCCAGCAAATCCTTCTCCGTCATATATACCTGAAAAACTCACAAACATGTATTTGCAAAGACATATGTGTCCCTATGTTCTTTGCAGCATTATTCATAGTGGCCAAGACATGGAGACAACCAAAGTGTCCTACAATAGAGTATTGCGTGAAGACCATGTGATACATACATACCATGGAATATTACTCAGCTGGAAGAAAAGACAGCATACTGCCATTTGTGATAACATGGATGGACCTTGAGAACATTATGCTAAGTGAAGTAAGTCAGTTATGAAAAGTTAACCACATTTCACTCATGTGGATATAAACCTGAAACTCATGGACACAGACAACGGTGTGGTGGTTATCAGAGGGTAGAGGTTGGAGGGTGGGGTTGAGGGGGTAGAGGAGGCCTAATATATGGTCATGGAAGATGGTTTGACTTTGGATAGTGGACATACAATACAACATACAGATCACATATCATAGAAATGTACACTTGAATGTACACTTGTATATGATCCTATTAACCAATGTCACCCCCATAGATTTATTTAAAATATAAAATAAAATGAAAGATAAGAAATAAATCTATAAATTTTCTAGAATAAAAAAGAAAGAGGAGCCCTAACCGGTTTGGCTCAGTAGATAGGGTGTCAGCCTGTGGACTGAAAGGTCCCTGGTTCGATCCCGGTCAAGGGCATGTACCTGGGTTGCGGGCACATCCCCAGTAGGAGGTGTGCAGGAGGCAGCTGATCGATGTTTCTCTCTCATCGATGAAAAAGAGGAATTGTGGAAGGCTTGTCAAATTAACACAGAAATGTGCTAACAAAGACAGAACACTATTGTCTTGGCATTTGAGCTGGAGACCATTTTACATTTCAAAATATTTTCATCATTAACATATTAGCGATCATTTTTAGCTACCTATACTCTGTCCACAACATGCCAAGTGTTTTATACATATTATTTCCTGTGCCCACAGCAGGTGTATCTCATAGGTACAGGTCCATTTTACATGGAGAAATTGGTGGTAAGGAATTTGCACTCAATTATCCAGTAGCTGAGCCATGACTAGAGGTGAGGTCTATTTATTGCTCCAGTTCTTCATTGGCCGTCCGTTTTGGGTTTGGAATAAATGAGGCGGTTTTGAAATCTTCTTGACTTGCTCTAGGCATGTTTCAGGAACAAACCTACTTCTAGGACACATGTTAAGAATTTAGAAAAACAGTTCAAATAACTTTTCTTTATTTGGGAAACAGATGAAAGTCTTGTCTGCTACTCATTGCCTTCACGTTTTACACAGTGAATATTTGATGTTTAAGTCTGCAGATGCCTGAATCTTCCTCTAGAATTAAGTCTGACAGGCTTCCCCAGGGCAAGGGCTGCTCCCAGAATTCTTCCGAATAACTTTCAGGGTCTAGAAAGTTAAGTCCAACCAGTCATTCACCGTGAGAACAGAAAAGGCTGGAAAGGTTACCAACTAATCATGGAGCATGCGAAACACTGTTTTCTTTCCCTTCTTCGGAAGCGCCTTTGTATTAAGTTTAAGGATGTGCCTGTCTGAGTAGCTGCCTGGGAGGAATATTTTTTATTTTGAACAGTCAGGGGTCCAAGTCTTCTACTTTGCATACATCCGTTTGCAAGTTTCTTTTTCTTCTTTTCTTTACTTTGTGTGCAATGTTCCCCCTGCCTATGCGGTAAATAGAACTTGCTTTCTGGAACTCATTCATCTGGAATGAAGTCCATTATTTTGCTACTACTGAGTCAACAGATGCAAATGCCTCAGAATAATTGATTTTATTTCAAAATCGGTTGCTTTTTGTGATGCTTGTTTGGGTTTGCCTTTAATATGTAAACTTGGTGTTTGTTATTGTGGAAGAATGAATTCACTTTGAAGGAAGATGGGGCACTGTTGCTGGCCAACAGTTTTGACATTGAGAACTAACTGGCTTGCAAAGTACTCCCTTAGCAATGTTTGAAAACTCATTGAAGAATTAGCAGTAGCTCTCCGCTCTCTGTCTCATGCTTATAAAAGCAAACAGGCAACACCCCCCCCCCCAAAAAACAAAAAACAAAAACAAAAAAACAAAAAAAACCCCACCACAACAACAAAAAGCCGGGAAGGACAGCTGCTCCTCCTCTGATCCTTTCCGAAGACAATTCTGATGACAGAGATTTTGTTTTATTTTTAAATATATTTTACTGATTTCAGAGAGGACGGAGAGGAAGAGAGAAATAGAAACAATAATAATGAAAGAGAATCACTGATTGGCTGCCTCCTGCACGCCCCACATTGGGGATCGAGCCCACAACCCAGGCATGTGCCCTGACCGGGAATCCAACCGTGAACTGTTTATAGGTCAACGCTCAACTACGGGGCCATGCCGGCCGGGCTGATTACAGGGATTTTAAAGCTCTTCAGGTGAAATGAGGTGGCTGCTTGTGTGGAGCTCACTGAGGTCCGCCCTGCTTGTGGCTCTTCCCTGGGACAGCCTTTTGTTCTTGGGTGCCTCTGAGAAACGGGTGGAGATCACAGGACCTAAGACTGTCCCTAAAGGAAAAGGTGGTTAAGTGTAAGGTAGCTCAGCTATCGCTACTGTTTTTCCGCAGTATCAAAGGATCAGAGAAAGATGAACTGCTCGTCTGACATTTGATCCCATTTGTTAATATGTTCCTAAATTTATGGCCTAGCATCATTATTTAATCACAGTTATTGGTTGGCGTCTGCAGTTGGGTGAGATTCCAGCTTAGTAAACTGAAGTGTCTGGTTCACACAGGGTACCCTCCCTTGTCACATTGGCCCAGGGCCCTTATTGTCCTAATTCTAAACAGTTTCCTTGTTCATGCTGCTTCACATTATGCTAAGATCTCCCCAATGTGCTTTCAGTTGTGTTGCACTAATTAATTCACTGTTCCCAACCATGGAAAATAAACCAAAAATTGGACATACCGTGTCCTGAGACTGCCAACACAAAAAGTCAGGAATTTTTGCCCTCACTTCTGCATACTTTCTCAAACCTGCTTTTTCTGCTACTTCTGTTGGAGGCTCTGCTAATCAGCACTTCCTTTGAAATATCCCTATTCATGGTTTTCTGTGTTTTATCATATTCTAGAGCAAGGGTGGGAAAAGTCCAACCCTCGGGCGTAATAAGGCCCCGTTAAATCATTTTGTCTGGCCCCGCCAACGCATTAGGGGTGAGCTCATTAAATGTTTGATCAAGTACAGCAGGCTCAGTTTTAAGTTGATAATTTTGTATGGCCCGAGAATGAGGTTATAAATATCCAAATGGCCCTCAGCAGCCAAAAGGTTCCCCACCCCTATAGAGGATACAGGGGTGCTTATTGAGTTCTGTTCCTATCAGTTTCACACACCGCTATGCTACCTGTTACTCCGGAATGCTCTGGCTATAATCTTGTGTTACCCCCAAAATGATAGCATGTGATGGGGCCACAGAAACTGCTTGGTCAACCTTCCTCCTTTTGAATAATAAGAGAACTAAGGAGCATGAGAGCTGAGAGACTTGTCCAAAGGTCCACCACTGAGTAGAGATGAAGTTTGAACACAGGATGCCTTACTGCAAGTCCCATGTTATTTCCATACTGTTGTGGAGCTGCAGGTTTTTGGAGAGTGGTCTCCAACGCAAAATGGAACTCGGCTGTTCGGGACAGTAGGGCTTGACTGCCGCAAAAAGAATGTGAGGGAAAACCAAAGTACAACTTCCCCACAACTCTAACATTCCCTTCCACCCTTTACCTCCATGGGTAAGATTTACTTAGCCTACTCGTTCGTTTTTATGATTTGTATTTAACTTGCATAAGCAATTTGACATTTTTAGGTGATTTCAGTATATAATCTAATTTTTCCATGAAGAATTTTTCCAGGAAAAGGCCTAAAATGCAGGCTGCCCGGTGAGCACACAGCACCCCCCAGTTCTGACCCTGCTTAGCACGTGTTAAGAACGAGGGTCTGTCATAGGCTCATGGTGACCACTTTGGCGAGGGTTTTGTTTAGTCCTAGACTGGACTTCTGCCAGCCAGGCCTGGCACTAGGCTCCTTTCCAGTGACCTGATAATGACAGACATGTGTTGCATAATAGTGCTTTAGAATTTGGCGAGGTAACACTTCACTTTCTCATCCTGCCTGTATTTCATTTTTATTATTTTAGAATATATTTTGTCCCCTAGACAGTTTTGCACAGCGGATAGAGTGTTGGTCCTCGGACTGAATGGTCCTGGGTTCTATTCTGGTCAAGGGCATTTGCCTCGATTGCAGGCACAGTTACTTGGGGCTCGGGTGGGAGGCAACCAGACGATGTCACTCTCCCACATGGATGGTTTCTCTCTCGTCTCTCCTCCTCCCTTCCACTATCTCTAAAAATCAGTGGCAAATATCTTTGGTTGAGGATTAACAAATAAAACAAAACACATCCTATATAATAAAAGGCTAATATGCAAATAGACCGAACAGCGGAACAACCAGAACAACAGAACAACTGGTCACTATGACGCACGCTGACTACCAGGGGGCGTGTGTGGAACATGGTGGGTGTTGGCTGCGGTGGGATGGTGGAGCAGGTGAGCAGGGCTGCCAGACCAAGGTGGGGTGCCGGGCGCTGTCATTAGGGCAAGCCTCTGGTAGTTACTGAAAATTCTTTGCTCTTGCACACCACAGTCTCACCCGGCACTCACACCTACTGCCAGGGCTGGCCCAGCTCGCACCCCCTGCCAGTGCCCAGTGCTAGTCCTGATCACTTGGCACCATCAGCAGGAGCTAACAGCGGCTGCCGGCCCAGTCACCCCTGAGGGCTTCTCCACCTCCCCCTGCTCCTGAAGGGTGATTAGGGCAGCAGCCGTTTGCTGGCACTGGCCCCAAATCGCTCCACGCTATCAGCGGGGCTGTCATCGTCAGCACATGGGAGTGGCGGCAGTGGGAGCAGGGCTGCCGGCAGATGGTGGGTGGGGAGGCCATGGTGGGAGAGGCCATGCAGGGATGGGGAGGATGGGCAGAGACCCACCCTATTCTTACCGCAGCCTTGTGACCCACAGTTCATTTTCAAGGTGCATGAATTCATGCACTGGGCCCCTAGTGTGTGTGTGTGTATGTGTGTGTGTGCGCACTAATAAAAGAGAAAGATGCAAATTAACCATCATTCCACCACTCTGCTATGCCCGCCAGCCAATCAGGATCAAGTATGCAAATTTGCATATAACCCAACTAAGATGGCAGCAGCCACAGAGCTGGAGCAAGCAGGAGGCTTGGGTTTCCCCCAGCAATGGAGGAAGCCAAGCTTCCCACCTGCCCTGGCCAGCTCTGGGCTCTGCTCAAGGCTACAAAGTTTCAATTATAGAAGATAAATAAATCCCAGATACCTGCTTCCAGGCTGCCATGGCCTCCGCTCAAGGAGGGGCTGGAAGTCTGGGTTGCCAGGAACAGCCCAGGCTCCAGCCGAACCTGGACTCCACTCAAGGCTACAAAGTTTCAATTATAGTAGATAAATAAATCCCCAATACCTGCTTTCAGCCCGCCCTAGTTTGGGTCACCAGGGGGCATGGCCAGCCTGAAAATGGCCCTCAGCCCCTCACCTAGGGTGGCCACACCCCCATGGGGTTAGGGTCCCCACTGGGAGCCTTGACCAGCCTGCAAACAGCCATCAACCAGCCTGGCCAGGCACTCCAGTGGGGACCACACCCTGAAGGGGGTGTGGCCAGCCTGAAAACGGCCCTCAGCCCCTCACCCAGGCTGGCCAGACACCTCAGCAGGACCCCCACCCTGATCTGGGACACCCTTCAGGGCAAACCAGCCAGCCCCCACCCATGCACCAGGCCTCTATCCTCCTATATAATAAAAGGGTAATATGAAAATTGACCCTAACAGCAGAACTACTGGTAATGACTGGTCACTATGACACACACTAACCACCAAGGGGTAGAGATGCTCAATGCAGGAGCTGCCCTCTGGTGGTCAGTGTGCTCCCACAAGGGGAGCTCTGCTCAGCCACAAGCCAGGCTACCAGCTGCCAGCACAGCGGTGTTGGTGGGAACTTCTCTCGCCTCCTCAGCAGTGCAAAGGCTACCTGACTGTAGCTTAGGCCTGCTCCCCACTGGCAAGTGGACATCCTCTGGGGGCTCCTGGACTGCCAGAGGGATGCCTGACTGCCAGCTTAGGCCTGATCCCCTGGGAGCAGATGGACATCCCTTGAGGGGTCACAGACTGTGAGAGGGTACAGGCCAGGCTGAGGGACTCCCACCCGAGTGCACAAATTTTGGTACACCGGGCCTCTAGTGTGTGTGTGTGTGTGTGTGTGTGTATATATATATATATATATATATATATATATATATATATATAACACAAGTTGCAGTGACTTTGGGTGGGAATTGGTTATTTATTAAAACTCACAAGGAGGAATGCTAACAACAACAAAATAGTCCCCTTTCTAAAGTCTTCTTTAATTCCACTAGGCAAATAGTTCTGTTTCCATTAAGTTTCACAATCATTTAGTATCCTATAAACTTCTCTATGAATATACCATTTTCTATATTTCGTTAGCTATATCTCTGTAGTTCTCTTTTGTAATATAGTTTGCATGGAGAGGCTATTATAAAATTGGCATATCCTACACAAACTTAATAGAATGGTTTGCATGCAGTGGGCACTCAGATATTATCTAATTGGATGACTCTTTGAGATAAAATTTTATTCTCTCTCCCAACTTCTCAAATAGCTGCAAAATAAAGCATGAATCTGGAATATTTATATTAAACAGTCTTTTGGGGGTAGAAATGTTTATTTAGAAGAGTTGAGGTTGTTCATAATAAATAAATTGGCGGGATATGGGAAGGAAACCAGTGCCTTTGAGTAACTAGATGAAATAATTGTAATTTTTAGATGTCAAATCTTTAATTTGGAGCTCCACCTCAACCCTGTTATCTTCCATACAAAAACAAACAAACAATCATGACCCTAACTTAAACCAAATGTATTATTTATCATTTTGCTATGTGACTATTTTCTGCTTGATCCATCTATATTTTTAAGGGCATGCCTTCCAATTAGAGAGATCATTACAAGGGTATAATAGGACATTCTCTTTCTTGAATTTTTTTAATAACATCTTTCCCCATATTTGATTCTTTTGGCTTTTCTTTTCACTCCTCTTAGCTAAACGGGCCATCTAAAAGTTCTTGCTATCTCTTCTCTAAACCATTTATTAGTTCCCTCTTTCTTTTCTTTTAAAAAAAAATACGGTTTTATTGTGTTTTTTTTTGAGAAAGAAAAATGGTGGAGAAACCAATGAGAGAGAAATAAACATCAATCCGCTGCCTCTTGCACACCTCCCATGGGGATAGAGCCCACAACCCCGGCATTTGCCCTGACCAGGAGTGGAAACAGTGACCTTTTGGTGCTGGGATGACACTCACCCCACTAAGCCACACTGGGCAAGTTCCCATTTTCTTAATTTTGATACTATAAATACCATCCAATCTCAGGGTGTTTGCCATGTGGCTCTTTGGGGGAAGGGCATTTCAGACAGAGGGAAAAGTCAATGCAAAAAGATACTGACTTGTGCCTGGATAACTCTAAGGATATCAAGAAATTTGGTATGGTTGGTAGGCAGAAAGCAAGGAGAGTAGTAGAGGATGGTGTGTTGACAATACCATAGTGGAGCAATGCAGGAAGCAGGAATCCTTTCATCCACCGAGGACACATGATGGCTTGGATCAGGATGGCAGCAGTACAAGTGGTAAGAAGTGGTTAGGTGCTGGGTATGTTTTAGAGACAACAGGATTTGCTATTGAAATGGATTCGGGGATGTGAGAGAATGATCAGAGTCAGAGATGACCTCACATATTTTGACCTGAGAACTTGAAGTGGTAAGAATGACGTGGAAAACATTTGTTTTTCCCAACTTATTCAACGTGCAGGTAGAGAGTTGAATGTATTTACAGACATGTTTTCAAAAACTGAATGAGTGAGCAGGTGAGTGGCAATGGTTGAGGGTGTAGATTATTATAAAGATTACAATAAAATACCATGGATTTTAAGCTAAATAAGGAGGGAAGTAAGGGCATAAGTAAAAATGATGATTAGGTTAATCAACTGTTGATTCTAAAGGGGTTGAATAGTTGTGGTGATACTAAAAGAGAGAGTTGGAATAATGATAGAAGCTAGTTGTCATAGGATGGGTTAATGGAAATTGAGATTGTTGGTTGCATTTATTGGTAGAGAATATGGGCTTAAAGGGGTGAGATAAAGTAGTGATGAGTTTTTATATCATTAGAGGTAAAAGGTTAAGGATCTGAGAAGGCAAAATATTGGAAGGCTAGTTTTTGTGGATGTTGACATGATAAAGAATTATGACAGTAGTGAAGACACTTAGAGGAACCAGGGACTAAATTTGTCAAGAATTGAGGAACATTGGTCCAGGGTTGCCATAGTTGACTGTGACAAGGAGGGATAGTAGGTATAATTTGATGATAGGAAATTCAAAACTGGGTGTTTTGTGGAGGAGAGGAGGGAATACGTGCAGTAGCAGTTAACGCACCTACTGAATTTCTCTGCTTGATGGTGCTGCGTTTTTAGGAAGAAAACAGCCACTTCTCAAGAAGGTTCCAGGGAAAGTGAAGCCCTCATGGCAGAGAGGGTTAGAGCAAGGAGGGTAGAGCAAGAAGGTGAGAGGAATGTTCAGGTAGAACATGAATGATTAGGGTGCTGGCATATCTGTATCTCTTTTTACTCAATTTTGATATCAGAGGTGTAGACTACATTTTATTCATCTTTGGATTTCAAGCATCTATCACCATAAAGCATGGTTGAATGATTTCATGTTATATTAGTTGCCAAAAATATCTAGAACTTTTTAGAAACTATACCTGAGCCATAGTTTATGTTTGTGAAAGTTTAATGCTTATCAGTCTATAAATAACTGTCCCATTGAATAACAGTGCTTGGCACATAAATGTCCAGGCAAACTATAAGCATATATTGTGTGTCACTGTTTAATATTTAATTGCCAGCATCTCTTCCCACCCCTTCTTCAATGTGCCCTATTTTCACGTTGAGTTAAATTTCATTTGCACTTGGTTTTCCAGCCAACAACTGTCATTATCATACACAGAGCACCACCAATTCCGTTAATTAGCCCTATAATTGCAAGTGGAAGAATTGAATACACTTGAGTTTCCCATGAAGATTTCCAAATAAGATGGAAATACACTAATTGCCTATTTCACTTTCAGAAGATGTCGTAATTACCGAATCATCTCTCTTGCTGCTTTAATTGATGCCTCCGACTGTAAATTATGGTCCAGGTGCTCACAGGATGGGCCCTCTTCAGTTGTGCCAATTTCCTGTCTGTTAGTCGTCACCAGGAAAACTGTGTGAAACACTCCTCTAAAGCACAAAAGACTACTTAATGAAATTCCTATTGTCTTTTCTAATATAAAAATCTTCGGGGAATTCGCTTACCATCTGTGGGTGAGTTCTGGGAGGGGGAAAGCAGGGCAAAAAGTATGCCAAGCAGAAAAGTCTGGGCAGATAATAGGAAGCAAGGTCACAGCATAATATATTTCCTTCTGGAGAGCACAGTCTTGAATAGTATGATTCTAGGAAAACATTGTCTAACAGTATTCCTCGGGTAGGGTGGTATGTGACGTTTGTAGTCAGTATATTTGTAGTCTGCCACTATACGGGTTTAGGTCACAGATCCGATCCTTTGCTTTAGGTAAGCTGATAGAATGTATTAAAAATAACTAACACTTACCGACCACACTCTGTGCCGGGTGCTGTGCTAAGCACCTTCTGTGTATTATTTCATTGAATTTTCACAACCCTACGAGGTGAGAACTATTACCAACTTCATTTTTCAGCTTAAAGTAAACAGAATCCAGAAGTAACTTTCTTAAGGTCCCCAAACTAGTAGGTGTTAGGACTGGCGGAGCAGGTGTTCATGTTGTGGACAGGGTGGGACCAGGTCCGGAGCAGGTCTGCTCGGGCCGGCTTTGTGGTGTGCGGGTTCTTGCGGGGAAGATGTCACAATACAAGCCCAGGTGACTTAGAGAGTATGTCTATTAAAGCTGGGGACAGTGCAGTAAGGAAGGGCCTAAGATAAAAGAAGCAACAGCAGAGAGCTGGGGCAGGGCTGCTTCAGCTTCTAGAAACATTATGGGAAAGAAGTGAGCCACATGGGGCTGCTGTCTGCTCTCTGCAAGTCAGAGAAAAGGGGCCCTTGAGAACAGGTTCAGAGGTTTAGCCTGGGATGAACTTCCACTGTCCACTGCCCCCCTGATTGCAAATCCCGTGGGATTCCCTCGGAGTTTAGGAGATGCACACCTGTAGGGTGCAAAGGCGGGTGGGGAGGGAAGGGCAGAGGTGTGGTCTCAGGAGGGAGAGAAAGATCTGGGTCCTCCACCTGGAGGGTGTTTAAAGGCTGGACGTTTAGGGGAGAATCTCAGTAGAATATTCATTCACCTGCTTTTCCAGGTGTGTCCTTTCACGACCGTGGTCTCCACTGGTTGGTCAGTGCCAGGGTGGGGCACCATACGTGGTTTTGCAACTTTTCTGGACCTGGAGCTGAAATGCAACTGAGGCCTGGATGTTATCTCTAGGGAGGAAAGGTCAGGGGACTCTAAACTGCTTGACCAGCCATATGCTAGGGGAGGAAAGGTCACATGGGGGCAAGGTCCAGTGCCAGTTTTGCCCATTGCTAGGCACTTGGGGCTTCTACCCTGGTGACCTTCTGTATGTAAATTGCTCAGCTAGTTTGTTCAGCTATCTGTCTCAGTTTCCCTATCCCACTTGTCCAGGAGTTTTCCTAGGGTCTGACCATCCTGCCTTGTTCTGACCTAAGAGCCCACCCTGAATTACACCTCAAAGATTTAGTTCTGTATGAACAAGCTGTTCAAGAAGGAAGGCTTATGCCTAAGTTATTTTAATGATTTGCTAGAGCTTTTTCTAACCATCTAAACTAATAAAAGCGAAATAGTAAAATTAACCATTTCTCCGAGACAGGGTAAGCCACGCCCACCAGCCAATCAGAGTGGCTGTATGCAAATTAGCCCAGGCAAGATGGCGGCCGGGAGCCTCGGAGAGAGCAGCGGGTGAATCATGGAAACCAGCGGGCAGCAGAGTGGGCTGGGCAGGTGGTGGCTGATGC